>JAAQRG010293295.1:5000-14515 GCA_011634625.1 Babylonia areolata | reverse complement strand
TTATTCTGTGATGGCCTGGCAGAGATGTGCACACATAACCACAGCTGTTATTGTCCAGGTAACCAACACAGTGGTGACAGAGATGTGCACACATAACCACAGCTGTTATTGTCCAGGTGACCAACACAGTGATGACGGAGATGTACACACATAACCACAGGTGTTATTGTCCAGGTGAGCAACACAGTGATGACGGAGATGTACACACCTAACCACAGCTGTTATTGTCCAGGTAACCAACACAGTGATGACGGAGGTGTACACACATAACCACAGCTGTTATTGTCCAGGTGACCGACACAGTGATAACGGAGATGTACACACATAACAACAGCTGTTATTGTCCAGGTGACCGACACAGTGATGACTGAGATGTACACACATAACCACAGCTGTTATTGTCCAGGTAACCAACACAGTGGTGACAGAGATGTACACACATGACCACAGCTGTTATTGTGCAGGTGACCAACACAGTGATGACGGAGATGCTCTTCGCGTCGCTCCTTGTGCAGCCTGCTGCCTACGCTGTGACGTCATTTCCCCACCACTGTCCTTACAGTGGGCCTTCACCAGGGCTGCTCCACAAAGAGATGAGAAGCTGTTGTGCCTACTCTAGCCGTGATGTGAGACTGTTGTGACGTCACTATCCGTGATGTGAGACTGTTGTGACGTCACTATCCGTGATGTGAGACTGTTGTGACGTCACTAGCCGTGATGTGAGACTGGTGTCACGTCACTAGCCGTGATGTGAGTCTTGTGACGTCACTAGCCGTGATTTGAGACTGTTGTGACCTCACTAGCCGTGATATGAGACTGTTGTGGCGTCACTAGCCGTGATATGAGACTGTTGTGCCGTGACTAGCCGTGATGTGATACTGTTGTGACGTCACTAGCCGTGATGTGAGACTTGTGGCGTCACTAGCCATGATGTGAGACTTGTGGCTTCACTAGCCGTGATGTGAGTCTTGTGGCGTCACTTGCCGTGCTGTGAGACTGTTGTGACGTCACTAGCCGTATTGTGAGACTTGTGGCGTCACTAACCGTGATGTAAGACTGTTGTGACGTCACTAGCCGTGATGTGAGACTTGTGCCGTCACTTGCCGTGATGTGAGACTCTGTGACGTCACTAACCGTGATTGAGACTGTTGTGGCTTCACTAGCCGTGATGTGAGACTGTTGTGCCGTCACTCGCCGTGATGTTAGTCTGTTTTGACGTCACTAACCGTGATGTGAGACTGTTGTGGCGTGAGACTACTGTGGCGTCACTAGCCGTGATGTGAGACTGTTGTGACGTCACTAGCCGTGATGTGAGACTGTTGTGGCGTCACTAGCCGTGATGTGAGACTGTTGTGGCGTCACTAGCCGTGATGTGAGACTGTTTTGACGTCACTAACCGTGATGTGAGACTTCTGGTGTCACTAGCCGTGATGTGAGACTGTTGTGACGTCACTAGCCGTGATGTGAGACTGTTGTGGCGTCACTAGCCGTGATGTGAGACTGTTGTGGCGTCACTAGCCGTGATGTGAGACTGTTTTGACGTCACTAACCGTGATGTGAGACTTCTGGTGTCACTAGCCGTGATGTGAGACTGTTGTGGCGTCACTAGCCGTGATATGAGACTGTTGTGGCGTTACTAGCCGGTGTCATGATAGAGGCATCTGAAGCTGTGTGTTGTGACGCCTCGAGCTGCTGATCGAACCCTTCTGACCCCACTTTCTGATGACTCTCTCTGAGGTGTCGTTCTGGTGACGTCCCGCGCGACCCTCTGTGTGTACATGTTGACGTACATGGCCGTGGCTGCATGGAGGAGGTGTGCGAGAGAGGCCCGCTGACCCCCCACACCCTTCCACCCTACCCGCCACCCCCACCCCTCCCTTCACCGCCCACCATTCCTCACACCCCACACCCCACCCCCCTGCCCCTCCACCTCTTCATTCACGAGCTGCCCCACCCCTTCTCCCCCCCATCCGCCTGCCATCTACCTGGAGGAGTTGCCGCCCTTGGCCCTCCCCCGAAGCGCCCCCCCCCCCGCCCCCCCACAGCCCCCCGCTGTGACGGCTCAGCCCACCCGTCATTCCCCACCCCCTCCTCCTTCCCCTTCTCTCCACACCTCGTCCCCAGTGTGGAGGACGACCCTGACAGGACAGACGCCACCTCCAACATGTACGGATGCACGCACTGTGCAGTTCAGGTGTTGCTGCTCCAGGATCTGATCCCCACCAGTGAGAGGAAGCTGGGTCTGTCGGAGCCCCGTTTCTGGCACGTCATCCCCGCTTAACTCTCTCCATACGAACGGCGAAAGAGAAGACGTTAACAGCGTTTCACCCCAATTACCACCATCAAAATATTGCAAGTGGAAGGCTCTCATACTGAAGAGGTGAATATTGACAAAGAATACCACAATTCTGACGACGGAAGCTAAAGGTTGGGTCATTGAGACACCCTCTGGACATCCGAGGGGTCTGTGTAGAGGAGAAGAGAGGACTGGCCGTACTGAGTGAGTTAAAACTGTTCGGAGCGAACACATCTCACATGGGTTCCCTGTTGTGGTGTATATCTGGTTCGCTGTTGAAGTGACTGGTTCGGTGCAGACAGCCAGCATGGTAGGCTGCAATAACCCAGCCGAGCAATGCCTCTCTGGTTACGTTCTCCCTAAGCCCAGCCAGCAGCTGCCAGCAATCAGCCGAGAATTGTGTTCAGGGCATTTTGCGCTTTCCCGCCATGCACGCCAGGGGGGTTAGTGTTCACACTGGTCACCTGCCGTCTCCAGCCAGGTGGTCCATTTATCACGTGCATACAAGTGAACCGAATGATTGTCACGTGCATACAGGTGAAATGAATGATTGTCACGAGCATACAGATGAACCGAATGATTGTCACGTGCATACGGATGAACCGAATGATTGTCACGTGCATACAGGTGAAACGAATGATTGTCACGTGCATAAGATTGTCACGTGCATAAGATTGTCACGCGCATACAGTTGAACCGAATGATTGTCACGCGCATACAGGTGAACCGAATGATTGTCACGTGCATAGCATGATTGTCACGTGCGTACAGGTGAACCGAATGATTGTGACGTGCATAACATGTTTGTCACGTAGATACATGTGAAACAAATGATTGTCACGTGCATAACATGATTGTCACGTGCATACATGTGAAACGAATGATTGTCACGTGCATAACATGATTGTCACATGCATACAGGTGAACCGAATGATTGTCACGTGCATAACATGATTGTCACGTGCATACATGTGAAACGAATGATTGTCACGTGCATAACATGATTGTCACGTGCATACATGTGAAACGAATGATTGTCACGTGCATAACATGATTGTCACGTAGATACATGTGAAACGAATGATTGTCACGTGCATAACATGATTGTCACGTGCATACATGTGAAACGAATGATTGTCACGTGCATAACATGTTTGTCACGTGCATACAGGTGAACCGAATGATTGTCACGTGCATAACATGATTGTCACGTGCATACAGGTGAACCGAATGGTTGTCACGTGCATAACATGATTGTCACGTGCATACAGGTGAACCGAATACAGGTGAACCGAATGATTGGTCCAAGGGACAGAACTCTTCAATGATACTTGTGACGTGAATCTCCATTGATCCATTGATATTCATTTCTTCTGTCTTACAGAGACGTGCACTAGTACTCACATACCACTGCTGGTCCACTGACTCGCAATCCTGCTTCTGTCATTCAGAAACCCCAAACCCCCTCCCCCCCGCCCCCCCCAGCCCCCAACCCCTATCCCCCATATCAATTGTTCTTGCCAAGACAGGACTTTTGCCATGGTGGCAACAGCAGTAATTTGTGTACTTTGACGACGTACAGAAAACAACAACAATTAATTGATTTCAAATCGTAATTGATTAGACACACTTCTCAATATGCTTGCCAGTTACTGCAAGAGATAGAACTACAAAGAAAAAAATGTATTAGAAAACACACACACACACACACACACACACACACACACACACACACACACACACACACACACACACACACACACACAACTGCAAGAGACAGAACCACAAAGAAAACAAATGTATTAGAAAACACACACACACACACACACACACACACACACACACACACACACACACACACACACACACGCACTACTGCAAGAGATAGAACTACAAAGAAAAAAATGTATTAGAAAACACACACACACACACACACACACACACGAATAGACTGACTCGACCATCCGTTCAAGATGGATAAAAATAACGACCCAGATTTACTCTACATAAAAATAATGACACAGATTCACTCAACCATCCTTTGGAAAACACATTAAAAAACAAAACCAAAAACAGACCGACGCAACAATTCACTGATTAATGAAATGTTTCTTTTTTTTTCGGATTGCACCACCCCCCCCCCCCAAAAAAAAAGCCAGAATAACTATAAAAATATCAACACAATTCCGATTCATGTATCATTATCTATTTGTTTGTACTTCTGCTATAAATTTAGCGTTGCATCCAAGAATGATTTCATTATCAAATGCTCGTTAATTTTTGACATACTGACTTTTCGCCACACTTGTTTAAAAAACAAAGAAAAGAAAATCAGTGACTTGAAAAAAAAAAAAAAAAGTTTTTTCGCGCGCGCGTGTGTGGGTGTGTGCATGAGCGCGCGCGCGTCTCTGTGTGTGGGTGTGTGCTGTCTGTATGTCTGTCTGTCTGTCTCCGTGTGACAGGTGAATTTGAATGGAAGGGAGGTCAGTCTGTGTATGTATGTGCGCAGGCCTGTGTGCGCGCGCGCGTGTGTATGTATGTGTGCGCGCATTTTGACGCTTCCGTGATTATGCGTGCATGTGTGGGTGCACGTGTAGGTGCATGTTTGGTGCACGCGGGTTTCGCCTATTGTTGTTCTTGAGTCATTTCAATCATTTGCGTTCTACGTATCTTTCGCTTTATCATAATCATTTCAATGCTATCATTTACTGCTTTCTTTCCTGTGATTGTTTCATGTTGATGTTTTGCAGGCTCTCCAGGTATAATCAGTGTACTGGGTGACGCCAGGTTCAGGTATCTGCTCATCGTTTTCTTTCTTCTTTCTTTCTTGATAACAGCACGTGTGGTGTAGCGTGTATGGATCAGTCCGCACGCTTTGACACCCCCTTGAAGCTGAAAGTGAAGTTAAGTGACCCAGCACAGGTAACACGGGTGGTGAAGAGACAGGACAGTGAAGTGACCCAACACAGGAAACACGGGTGGTGAAGAGACAGGACAGTGAAGTGACCCAACACAGGAAACACGGGTGGTGAAGAGACAGGACAGTGAAGTGACCCAACACAGGAAACACGGGTGGTGAAGAGACAGGACAGTGAAGTGACCCAACACAGGAAACACGGGTGGTGAAGAGACAGGACAGTGAAGTGACCCAACACAGGAAACACGGGTGGTGAAGAGACAGGACAGTGAAGTGACCCAACACAGGAAACACGGGTGGTGAAGAGACAGGACAGTGAAGTGACCCAACACAGGAAACACGGGTGGTGAAGAGACAGGACAGTGAAGACCCAGCACAGGAAACACGGGTGGTGAAGAGACAGGACAGGAAACACGGGTGGTGAAGTGACAGGACAGTGAAGTGACCCAGCACAGGAAACACGGGTGGTGAAGAGACAGCACAGGAAACACGGGTGGTGAAGTGACAGGACAGTGAAGTGACCCAGCACAGGAAACGTGGGTGGTGAAGAGACAGGACAGTGACGTGACCCAGCACAGGAAACACGGGTGGTGAAGTGACAGGACAGTGAAGTGACCCAGCACAGGAAACGTGGGTGGTGAAGAGACAGGACAGTGAAGTGACCCAGCAAAGGAAACACGGGTGGTGAAGAGACAGGACAGTGAAGTGACCCAGCACAGGAAACACGGGTGGTGAAGAGACAGCACAGGAAACACGGGTGGTGAAGAGACAGGACAGTGAAGTGACCCAACACAGGAAACACGGGTGGTGAAGAGACAGGACAGTGAAGTGACCCAACACAGGAAACACAGGTGGTGAAGAGACAGGACAGTGAAGTGACCCAACACAGGAAACACAGGTGGTGAAGTGACAGGACAGTGAAGACCCACCACAGGTAACACGGGTGGTGAAAAGACAGGACAGTGAAGACCCAGCACAGGAAACACGGGTGGTGAAGTGACCCAACACAGGAAACACGGGTGGTGAAAAGACAGGACAGTGAAGACCCAGCACAGGAAACACGGGTGGTGAAGAGACAGCACAGGAAACACGGGTGGTGAAGAGACCCAACACAGGAAACACGGGTGGTGAAGTGACAGCACAGTGAAGTGACCCAGCACAGGAAACACGGGTGGTGAAGTGACAGGACAGTGAAGTGACCCAGCACAGGAAACGCGGGTGGTGAAGTGACAGGACAGTGAAGTGACCCAACACAGGAAAGACAGGTGGTGAAGTGACAGGACAGTGAAGACCCAGCACAGGAAACACGGGTGGTGAAGTGACAGCACAGTGAAGTGACCCAGCACAGGAAACACGGGTGGTGAAGAGACAGCACAGGAAACACGGGTGGTGAAGAGACCCAACACAGGAAACACGGGTGGTGAAGAGACCCAACACAGGAAACACGGGTGGTGAAGAGACAGGACAGTGAAGTGACCCAACACAGGAAACACGGGTGGTGAAGAGACAGGACAGTGAAGTGACCCAACACAGGAAACACAGGTGGTGAAGTGACAGGACAGTAAAGACCCAGCACAGGAAACACGGGTGGTGAAGAGACAGGACAGTGAAGTGAACCAACACAGGAAACACAGGTGGTGAAGTGACAGGACAGTGAAGACCCAGCACAGGAAACACGGGTGGTGAAGAGACAGGACAGTGAAGTGACCCAGCACAGGAAACACGGGTGGTGAAGTGACAGCACAGGAAACACGGGTGGTGAAGAGACAGCACAGGAAACACGGGTGGTGAAGTGACCCCGCACAGGAAACATGGGTGGTGAAGTGACCCAGCACAGGAAACACGGGTGGTGAAGTGACCCAGCACAGGAAACACGGGTGGTGAAGTGACCCAGCACAGGAAACACGGGTGGTGTAGTGACCCAGCACAGGAAACACGGGTGGTGAAGTGACCCAGCACAGGAAACATGGGTGGTGAAGAGACAGGACAGTGACAGTGTGGTCCACTGGGTCACTCTCTGCAAAACACCTTTGGCTTCCATCATTCCTGTCGGAAAAAAACAGGTTACTTCGCTGCTTGCTGATTGAAGAATAAATAAATATATAAATAAACAAACAAACGAATAAATAAAATCAATAGATAAATAAATAAATGAATAGATATACAAATAACTAACTAGCTAACCAACTAAATACATGACTGAATAACGCCCCCCCACCCCTCCAAAAAAAAGAAGAAAAAACAGGAAAAAAAAACAACAACAAAAAAAGGAAAAAAAAAAGATGAATAAATGAATAAGTAAAACACCTGCAAAGCATTTCATTCTGATCACCAGTAAAGGCCCAGGGGACGCAATCCGTGCGGGAATGAATACAGTCCGATGTCAACGTTATCTTCCGCGAAACATCCTTCATTCTGTGGTCTGGAAAACTAAACAAACAAACCAACGAACGATAAAAAAAAAAGAAGAAGAAAAAACAGAGAAGAAGATAATATTCAGTGGGAAATAGTAAGGTCTTCTGGTGGAGCGTCTATCTCGCAGTTAAAGCGTGATTCACAGACATTAACACACTCAGTACAGCCAGTCCTCTCTTCTCCTCTACACAGACCCCTCGGATGTCCAGTGGGTGTCTGAATGACCCAACCTTTAGCTTCCATCGTCAGAATTGTGGCATTCTTTGACAACATTCACCTCTTCAGTATAAGAGCGTTCCGCTTGCAATATTTTGATGATGGTAATTGGGATGAAACGCTGTTAACGTCGTCTCTTTCGCCGTTCGTATGGAGAGAGTTAACACAATAAGAGGAGTAAAGAATGATAATGAATGAAATGGATTTACAAATAAATAGAGGAGACAGGACTGAACGTTACCCTGCCGCAACGTCACACAGGACTAAACGTCATGTCGCTGCCACGTCACACAGGACTGAACGTCATGTCGCTGCCACGTCACACAGGACTGAACGTCATGTCGCTGCCACGTCACACAGGACTGAACGTCATGTCGCTGCCACGTCACACAGGACTGAACGTCACACGGCAGCCACAACATCAACTCCGACATCAGTGATGTCACCCTTGGCCTGATGACGACCAGTGAGGCAACAGACTGGACAGTGTCTTCCTCCTGACAGCACGTGACTCAGCGTCTGTCTGTCTGTCTGTCTGTCTGCTTCCTCCTGACCTACATAGCGGCCACGCTGAACTCCTTGTTTCCCTGTCTAGCTGAACACTGCAGGGTGTCAGCAGTGCTCCAGCCTGTGTTATGTGGAATTTGGGGGGTTGTAGTTTTTAACGTGTATGTGTGTGTGTGTGTGTGTGTGTGTGTGTGTGTGTGTGTGTGTGTGTGCGCGCGCGCGCGTGTATGTGTCTGTGCGTGCGTGTGTGGGTATATTTCCATTATTCCATCACGAACTAAGGAGGAAAAAAAAAAAAAAAAAGACAGAAAGACACGATGCAGTGTTTCAGTGTGCAGTGTCCGTTTCAAGGAGTCGTCAGTGAGTGCGGGCTATTCCATACACGATACACCATATCTGTGGCATCAGCTTGTGAGGAACGGAAGACAGTTCCAAACTACCTCTCCACCCAAAACCCCCCACCCCACCCCACCCCACCCAAACCTGCAACGCCCCCATATACAATGCAGCATGAAATGTGTAATAGTTCACGCAAAGTGAGGATTTCCATGGCGATCGATGGCAGTCTTCGCCGCGTGGGCTGTCTGCAGTGTGGCAAGTTGGACCACACCTGTGTGCAGCCAACAGCCTCTCATGAGGTGTAAAGACTGGGTTGATGGAAGGGGGTCCTGGGAGGGAGGGTGGGTGCTGTGTGTATGTATGTATGTGTGTGTGTGTGTGTGTGTGTGTGTGTGTGTGTGTGCCTGCGTGCATGAACAACATATCATTGAAAACGCCGATAACGAGTGATTAACTCTTCACTCTCATCTGTCTATCCACTGACTAGTGTCTAACTCCTGTCTGACTATCCACTGACTAGTGTCTAACTCCCATCTGTTTATCCACTGACTAGTGTCTAACTCCTGTCTGTCTATCCACTGACTAGTGTCTAACTCCCTGTCTGTCTATCCACTGACTAGTGTCTAATTCCTGTCTGTCTATCCACTGACTAGTGTCTAACTCCTGTCTGTCTATCCACTGACTAGAGTCTAACTCCTGTCTGTCTATCCACTGACTAGTGTCTAATTCCTGTCTGTCTATCCACTGACTAGTGTCTAACTCCTGTCTGTCTATCCACTGACTAGAGTCTAACTCCTGTCTGTCTATCCACTGACTAGTGTCTAA
>JAAQRG010293285.1:0-10000 GCA_011634625.1 Babylonia areolata | reverse complement strand
GCATGCAGTATAATGTACGCCTTCTGAAAAGATGTAGAACATTTCTCAAATGACAACTGCACCAATGCACATAACTTGGTATCGTAAAAAGAATTTATATCATTTTGTACCGACTGTTAGTTAAAAAGAGATGAAGTTCTCATCTACGCAATAATCTCTGCAAAGTTCATCTTGTACAAATACAAAGTTTAAAAAAACTTATCCCCTGTTTTCCAAGAAAATATTCTAGAATGAAGTACCAAACCGAAGAATACACTGCAAAATCAAACACGCTCTGCGGACATTTACCTCTAAAAGGCACCATTACAAAGGACTTTGTAATCAATTTTGTGTTGATGTATTTCTTAATTGTGAAGAATACGTGCACATTTACCGTTTTTTCATACATATCTTTGTGATTCCACTAAATATAGCAAAATGCTTGGCTTAGACCAGAAACATGTTCACTTAGGTATTGGTATCCTCTTGTATGTGTAGCTTTAGACACGATGTTGGGGTAGTTTTTCCTTGTCTTCCATTTTTCTTGTAGCTTTAGACACGATGTTGGGGTAGTTTTTCCTTGTCTTCCATTCTTCTTGTAGCTTTAGACACGATGTTGGGGGTAGTTTTTCCTTGTCTTCCATTTTTCTTGTAGCTTTAGACACGATGCTAGACACGATGTTGGGGTAGTTTTTCCTTGTCTTCCATTTTTCTTGTAGCTTTAGACACGATGTTGGGGTAGTTTTTCCTTGTCTTCCATTTTTCTTGTAGCTTTAGACACGATGTTGGGGTAGTTTTTCCTTATCGTCTTCCATTTTTCTTGTAGCTTTAGACACGATGTTGGGATAGTTTTTCCTCGTCTTCCATTTTTCTTGTAGCTTTAGACACGATGTTGGGGTAGTTTTTCCTCGTCTTCGATTTTTCTTGTAGCTTTAGACACGATGTTGGGGTAGTTTTTCCTCGTCTTCCATTTTTCTTGTAGCTTTAGACACGATGTTGGGGTAGTTTTTCCTTATCGTCTTCCATTTTTCTTGTAGCTTTAGACACGATGTTGGGGTGGTTTTTCCTTATTGTCTTCCATTTTTCTTGTAGCTTTAGACACGATGTTGGGATAGTTTTTCTTTGTCTTCCATTTTTCTTGTAGCTTTAGACACGATGTTGGGGTGGTTTTTCCTTATTGTCTTCCATTTTTCTTGTAGCTTTAGACACGATGTTGGGGTGGTTTTTCCTTATCGTCTTCCATTTTTCTTGTAGCTTTAGACACGATGTTGGGGTAGTTTTTCCTTATTGTCTTCCATTTTTCTTGTAGCTTTAGACACGATGTTGGGATAGTTTTTCTTTGTCTTCCATTTTTCTTGTAGCTTTAGACACGATGTTGGGGTGGTTTTTCCTTATTGTCTTCCATTTTTCTTGTAGCTTTAGACACGATGTTGGGGTGGTTTTTCCTTATCGTCTTCCATTTTTCTTGTAGCTTTAGACACGATGTTGGGGTAGTTTTTCCTTATCGTCTTCCATTTTTCTTGTAGCTTTAGACACGATGTTGGGGTGGTTTTTCCTTGTCTTCCATTTTTCTTGTAGCTTTAGACACGATGTTGGGGTAGTTTTTCCTTGTCTTCCATTTTTCTTGTAGCTTTAGACACGATGTTGGGGTGGTTTTTCCTTATCGTCTTCCATTTTTCTTGTAGCTTTAGACACGATGTTGGGGTAGTTTTTCCTTGTCTTCCATTTTTCTTGTAGCTTTAGACACGATGTTGGGGTAGTTTTTCCTTATCGTCTTCCATTTTTCTTGTAGCTTTAGACACGATGTTGGGGTAGTTTTTCCTTGTCTTCCATTTTTCTTGTAGCTTTAGACACGATGTTTGGGTAGTTTTTCCTTGTCTTCCATTTTTCTTGTAGCTTTAGACACGATGTTGGGGTAGTTTTTCCTTGTCTTCCATTTTTCTTGTAGCTTTAGACACGATGTTGGGGTAGATTTTCCTTGTCTTCCATTTTTCTACGTTCACTTTTTTCGATTTTGAGCATGTATATGTTTTTTTGAAGTGTGACATTATTCCCAATCATTTCTGTAAAGAGTTATGTATCAATGATACAGTCTATCATA
This sequence comes from Babylonia areolata, assembly GCA_011634625.1. Lineage (NCBI taxonomy): Eukaryota > Metazoa > Mollusca > Gastropoda > Neogastropoda > Buccinidae > Babylonia > Babylonia areolata. The sequence goes on along the minus strand of JAAQRG010293285.1, from coordinate 7,920 downwards.
ATGGTTTTCTTTATAGCATGTATATGTTTTTGTAAGTGTGACATTATTCCCAATCATTCATGTAAAGAGTTATGTATCAATGATGCAGTCTATCATAATGTTTTTCTTTTCTTTTTCTGGATTATGCTGTTGATACGCCTGGAGCTATATAACCATAAGACACATCGTTTTTGTTGTTCACTCCATAACTTGGTTCAAGTGTTCAAAATACACAACATGAAAAAAGGACAAAGTAGGCAAAGAAGGGAAAGAATCTAAATGATCAATCTTTTTATTTTTCTTTGACTTACTTATGTTGTTGTTTTTGCATATGTCTTGTGTAGACTGTAATGTTTATGGTGTGAGCATTAAAAAAAAATCCATGCACACATGAATAAACGTTTACAGAGAATGAAAAGTAAAAGAGAGAGAACGAACGAACATACTTTTTTTTGTTTTGACTATGGGAAGTGGAATTAACACGCATGTGCCCTTTTTTTCACATCTAGCCCTCAGGGCAAAGAGAAGATGTGACTATGGGAAGTGGAATTAACACGCATGTGCCCTTTTTTTCACATCTAGCCCTCAGGGCAAAGAGAAGATGTGACTATGGGAAGTGGAATTAACACGCATGTGCCCTTTTTTTTACATCTAGCCCTCAGGGCAAAGAGAAGATGAAATCAAAATGTTTACTAAAACGAGAAAGGGTTGTAGAATTACAGACATGACATTCGGACACACATAAATTCGCACATAAACATGCAAACATGTACGTGTATATAATCCTATATATATATATGGAGAGAGACATAGAGAGAGAAGAAATGATGGTCAGGGAGACAGATGGAGTGAGGAATACAGAGTGACAGACGGCGGAAAATAAGGGAAAGAAACAGGGGAGGGGAGGACAGGAGAACCAAGAGAAATAATACATAAAACGAAACGAAACAAGGAGAAAAAATAAAATAAGGTAACAATTATATATATGTGTGTGTGTGTGAGAGAGAGAAATGCTAAAACTTGTCAGACACAAAACTAAAATAGATCAAAATAAAGTAGACCAAAAAAAAACTTCGTCAGACGGAGCGCTCGAACGTCAAAATCCAGTTGATCCCTCGGTCAGCGCACGTGCACTACAAGCTCGTGGTTTGGCGGCGGTACAGCGCTGGTCAGCGACCTGTCTGGTCGTGATGAGAGTACAGCAGACCTGGGCAACAAACACCGACGGCAGTCTGCACTGGTGTGGCAGGTCCGTGTGCCTCCTCCTCCTCATCATCGCTCGCCACCCACTTACTTCGTCACCAGCACCATCACTGTCACCATTTCCTTCACCATCCTAACTCCACACAGGTCGTTCACTCCCTCTCCGTCGTCTCTCTCTCTCTCCAACTCACACCGCGCGTGCGCGCATACATACACACACGCGCGCGCGATTATTTATAACCGGTAATGTGTTGTTCACATACTCCTTCACGAGGGGAAAATGCGAGAAGTGAAGAAACCATTTTGAGTCTTTGTCTCTCTGTCTCTCTTTCATTCTTTATTTATTTCTATCTCTTGGATCAATACATTTTGTGCACAAATAGATTTACTTCTTTTTTTCCTTTTCTTTTTAAAAAAATTTCTTCGTCGTTTTCCTTTGTATGTATCAATTCTTTCCTTGCTGACTTTATTATGACCGACACATAATATTCTTCAGCGAATTCAAATACTTAAAAAACAATGCTGCCCATCTGACTCTCAAAGTCCGACTACTGATCACATTTCTCTTCACCTCCGCACTCTACATTGGCTCTCCAATGAAGCGAGAATTAAATACAAAGTTGCGTGTCTCTGCAGTTCTGCTTACTACCACTCCGCAGGACCTACATATCTTTCTGACCTTAGTGTTTACACTCCCGCAAGAAATCTTCGCTCTTCCTCTGACTGTTACCTTTTGAAACTTCCTCGTGTCAATTCAAGAACCTATGGTGAACGTTCTTTCTTCTTTGCTGCTCCTCATATCTGGAACAACCTTCCTCATCATATCCGTGCATATGATTCTATTTCTGCTTTTCGCTCATCACTAAAAACTCATCTTTTTAAAACCTATCTATAAGCACTCTCAGCTTCCTTGTTCTCCAACACCACCCACTGGATATATGGAGAGTGGGAAAGGGAGAGTGTGTGTGCGTGGAGAGGGGAAGGGTTTTGAGAAAGAGTGGTCATAAATGTTTTATGTGACTTGCAATATTTTTCTTTCGTGTAAAGCGTCCTGAGCTCTCAGACAGAAATGTCGCTATATATGTATACATTCTTATCATTATGATTATTACATGTAATCTTTGGTCAACAGAAGGATTGAGGGTTGGGAATCTTGATATCAATCATGTATTGAATACATTCACTAGTGTATTCCATATTTTATATGATTCTGGTAAAGACTCTCAAATAATTATTTGGTTTCGCAGAATCTAAATTATCTGAACACATATCTGACTCTTGCAATGCAAAATTGCCCCTTTTTTCGCAAAGATTCAGTCAACCCGAAAGAGACGGGTCAGCTTGTATACATTTCTCAAAACATCAATTTGAAAAGAACTGAAGCTTTAGAACACTACTACGTGGAGTCCGTGTGGACTGAAGTTTGAAAACATCAAAACCAGTTGTATTAAGCTATAGTTATATAAACCCGCTGCACGTGCAGATTGTACAGATATATTCAAAGATATGATGGATTATGTTTCACTAGTATCTGATATATCTTAATGGGTGATTTTAACACAGACTTTATTAAATCCAGTAATGCGTTGACGAAAATGTATCAACATTTTATCGAACTCAGTCAATCGACAAACCTTAAATGATTTCCTCTACGTCTGCAACACTGATTGATGATATTGATGATTCCTCGACTGACAATATAATAGAATTACTGTTACCAACATTCAGATGCAGTGATCATTTACCAATCTGTTTCACATGGGCAAAACGTGGCGTTCAAGTTTCCCAAAACTACCATAGAATTATCAATTATTGAAGTTTTTCACTTTTTGATAAAGATATATTTCTGTTTTTCTGAATCCCAGTATCTCATCTGTTTTTCAATTTACTAATCCTGATGAAGCACCTGAAGTCCGATATCACAACTTCCTAAATGTTGATGATTAACATGCACTGTTTAAAACAAAACGCGTCAGAAATTATCCCAAAAAAGCCATGGGTAACTAAAACATAGCAATGGAAAGCTAGCAATCAGCTGACTTATAAAAATAAAACTACACTACACCCACTGCTAAAAACTATTTCTGTGGAATATCTTAACAATCACATTTGTAAAATAGATAAAACACAGTGAAACCACCATTAATAGATTAGATGTTCAAGAAGACTTCGTTTGTCTAAACCGTTAGAGAATCATCAAAAGAAACATGTCCTCAAATAATTCTAAGAATACAGTTTGTTTCATCCAAATCAATCAGGATTTAGATCTAACCACTCCTGTCATACAGCACGAACCAACCCACTGACCAGTGGTTTACACATATTGATAACAATGAAATTTCAGGTGTTCTTTTTGTGATGTTGTGAAGGCATTCAGTGTTATTGATCGGCCTCTGCCCAAAAAGCTCAAAACTTCCGGGGTATCTGAAACTGCTTTAGGGCTCAGGTCTTCGTTTTTGTCTGACACAAAGCAAATGGTTTCCATTGAAAGAATCTCAACTTTATCCATCAATTTCTGTTTACCCTAAGGCTCAATTTTGGGACCTATATTATTTTCAATCTGTAATAACGACTTACCCCTATCTATTGAAACATCTTGTGAGTTATTTGCAGATGATACAACGACACATACAAAACATCATTGTACAAAGTATTGATTCTAAGTTGTTCTGAACATAACCATATGTGCTTACATCAGAGAAAAAGATTAAATACGTTGTCATTACCACGAGACCAAAGCGCCAACACCTGCCCACCCGTTCGCCATTGTACATTAATGGCGAAGTGATCGAGGATGTCAGTCATCACAAAGTTCCTAGCCTTTGTCTTGTTATTGATAATAATCTGTCACATATAATGATGACTTGCAAAATTTTAAGCAAAAAGATTCATTAGCTATTCAGAATAAAGCATTTTTTAAACAAGCACTGCCGTAAAATATTTTCCATTCTTATTCCAAAGCACATGTAAATTATGCATCAACAGTACGGGATTCTAACAGTGAAAATGTTCCCAAACAACTTATGAGGCTGTCAGAAGAGCTGTAAAGCTGATACATGTGAAATCACCGTCATCAACTGCCTCTGATTACAAAAGACAAAGGTATATTGTCATTAAAATGGAAACTCACTCACAAGGTGCTTTTATGTTCAAGGTAATGTACGTTTTCCTCCTCCGTGTCCAGAACAAGCACAATCAGTGACATCAGCAAAACCATGGCACCACTGCCTACAACTGATTCATTTAAATTTAGTCTCACTTACTATGACTGCTGCCTCTGGAACATCTTATCAACTTTTAGTGTTCATACAACATCTTATCAACTTTTAGTGTTCATACAAGCCTCGTTGAAAAAGGTATCATGACTATCTGACGAGAAACAAAGCTAATTCTGAATAGAATTGATGTAATTTTACATGATGATATTGTATTCCATGACCCTTTCCCTCTCACTGTCTCTGTCTCCACATGTATGCGCTATCCCAAACAATATGTTTACGTGTACGAGTATATGCACAATTGTTCATAATGTCCTTTCCATGATTATTTTATAATAAAATATGATGCTTTGAAATATTTTTCCTTGTGATTGATGCTTTGATATATTTTTCTTGTGATTTCGTTTGTGATTGTGTGTGTGTGTGTGTGTGTGTGTGTGTGTGTGTCCCTTTTGAGGTCTGGATGAAGAAAGCGTTATTTGGCCATTCTGTTTCTATCAGAAATCAAGTTATTTTATTTATTCTATGTCTGTCTGTCTGTCTCTGTCTCTCTCTCTGTCTTTCTCTCTGTCTTTGTCTGTCTATCTCTCTCTGTGTCTTTCTCTCTCTATCTGTCTGTCTGTCTGTCTCTCTCTCTCTGTCTTTCTCTCTCTTTCTTTGTCTATCTCTCTCTCTGTTTGTCTCTCTCTCTCTGTGTCTTTCTCTCTCTGTCTGTCTCTCTCTCTCTGTCTTTCTCTCTCTTTCTTTGTCTATCTCTCTCTGTGTTTGTCTATCTCTCTCTCTGTCTTTCTCTCTCTATCTGTCTGTCTGTCTGTCTCTCTCTCTCTCTCTCTCAATGCTACCACTGCTGTCATCAATATAGCTCATGGGCTCAGTTCTACGCCATGAGCTTTTTTTGTTGTTGTGTGCGTGTATTGTGTGATGTTTTGTACCGCACTGCGTTCAACTGCACTGCACGGTCATGCACCCCATCCATTTTCTGTGTCATACAATGGTGTGGTGTGGTGTGACCTGACGTGTCATACACTCCATCCATTTTCTGTGTCTTACAATGGTGTGGTGTGGTGTGGTGTGGTGTGGTGTGACCTGACGTGTCATACACTCCATCCATTTTCTGTGTCTTACAATGGTGTGGTGTGGTGTGGTGTGGTGTGACCTGACGTGTCATACACTCCATCCATTTTCTGTGTCTTACAATGGTGTGGTGTGGTGTGGTGTGACCTGACGTGTCATGCACTCCATCACTATTCTGTGTCTTACAATGGTGTGGTGTGGTGTGATCTGACGTGTCATGCACCCCATCCATATTCTGTGTCTTACAATGGTGTGGTGCGACTTGGCGTGTCATGGTCTTACAATGGTGTGGTGTGACCTGACGTGTCATGCACTCCATCCATTTTCTGTGTCTTACAATGGTGTGGTGTGGTTTGACCTGACGTGTCATGGTCTTACAATGGTGTGGTGTGGTGTGGTGTGGTGTGGTGTGACCTGACGTGTCATGCACCCCATCCATATTCTGTGTCTTACAATGGTGTGGTGTGGTGTGACCTGACGTGTCATGGTCTTACAATGGTGTGGTGTGGTGTGACCTGACGTGTCATGCACTCCATCACTACAGTGGGAAGTGAATGTGGCATGCCAAGTTTTCAACGACATTTTCAGTTCATGGCTTTCATTTTCTCAGCAAACGCATTCTGTTTGTCGGTACCATGCCTGTTTGTGGCAGGCCTACTTTCTGACCAGCCAACCACGAAAGGCCATTACAGGGCTGAAATCACGTATCTCCAAAACAGAAGCTCAGAAACCAAAACACTTCGTTAAAGCCAGTCAGGGGATTGGGGGAGGGTGGGGGTGAGAGGGTCCGTGTTGGGGGAGGGTGGGGGTGAGGGGGTCCGGGTTGGGGGAGGGTGGGGGTGAGGGGTCCGTGTTGGGGGAGGGTGGGGGTGAGGGGGTCCAGGCCGGGACGGAAAACAAAGCTGGGTTTTAGTGCAGCCGTACTGAATAATGTGAACTCAGAATATGCCCTTCTGCTGTGGGCAGCCCAGCCTCATTTCCCATCCAAGAAACGTTCAACAAAATGAAAAACAATCAAACAACCTGAAAAGAACATTCAAATGCCCGCCCGAAATGTATAACACAAATTACAGAAAAAACAACAACATTAAAATGGGTATGGACCGCCAAAATGCCATAGAAGTGCCCAGTCAAGAATTCTGAACTAAAAGGAAAGAATAAAAGAGCATTGTAGAAGTTCTGGAACAAAAAAGGTAACTGAATTAGGAAGAGGTAAAAAAGAGCTATATTGCTGAATACCTTTCATCAATATTGGTTGTCTCGCTGCCAGTACGGTACATACAGGCCTTTGACGGTAAATCAGCTTCAAAACTGTAACTGCCACTTCAATATTAACAATAATCATAATTCATACACAACTGTGCCCTAAACGTGATATAGTGGCAGGTCTGTGTGTGTGTGTGTGTGTGTGTGTGTGTGTGTGTGTGTGTGTGTGTGTGTGTGTGTGTGCGTGTGTGTTAGTTTTCCCCCCAAATATTTTAACTCGTGAGGGATTGCACGATTTCTAAGTTATCATCAGGCTGTCAGCACAGGCAGCATGAAAGGGACGTTGGCGTTTTCATGAGAACCCGTTGACAAGTTGGGGAGTGGAGGGTAGCGAGCGATGGGGTGGGGTAGGGGTGGATGCATGTGAGAGGAGGGTGAGGGGGGGAGGGGTCGTAGAGAGAGCATGACAAAATTCTGTCCTGAACACATGTGTCTATCATCGAACCTGACAAGGGGAGTTGAGTTGTGGGTTGGTGCCTTACGTAATGGGTGATGACATGCATTATCCCCCCCCCTCTCTCTCTCTCTCTCTCTTCTTCTTCTCCTCCACCTCATCATCATCCGCTAACCACCCCCCTTCTTGTTGAATTGTTCAGGTCAATGTTCGACAGACGGAGTTCAGTAACCTTTCACAAACCCTAACAGTGCGAGAAGTCCAACTGACTTTCATTATTTTGTACCAACAAGGCAGATCATGACCCCGAAACATTTCCTACAGCGGAACAAAAATAGAGATGTTTCACAATAATAATTCTTTAAAAAAAATAAGTGATCCGTCACACACACACACACTCACACACACACACACACACACACACACACACACACACACACACACACACTTCACCATGCACAATGCTGACACGGAGCTTGCACTCACCAGTGCAACGAGCTAAACATCACCTATAACTCCTTTTGGTGTGGACACCCAACACCCGCAGGTCAAAGCTCGCTTACCCCCCAAACAGCACACGTCGCAACTCCTTGTGTGGCCAAAGCCTTGAACTGGAGGTGCTTTAGGCCTCCTTTGAGGTCTGTTCACCATCGAGTCGTACACAGCCTAACCTTGCTGTGCAACCCAACAGACACGTCGTACACAGCCTAACTTTGCTGTGCAACCCAACAGACACGTCGTACACAGCCTAACTGTGCAACCCAACAGACACGTCGTACACAGCCT
>JAAQRG010293276.1:0-14495 GCA_011634625.1 Babylonia areolata | reverse complement strand
TATAATCAAGCACCGTATTACTCGCATCAAGCATTGCCAAGTCTGCATCAGAAGGTGGTACAAGAGCCCAGTGACCTCTAGACCATTGAAGAGCTTTTCCTGATGGGGCAACAAAATAGTATGCAGGAACACTTTGGGTAGGTGGAACACTCTGGGTAGGTGGAACACTTTGATGGGGTGAAACACTCTGGGTAGGTGGTACAATGTGTGGTAGTTCGTTTAATCCATCATTAACACCAATATTCTGTTCTTCTGTCGCAATGACAATTTTATTATTATAATTAATGTGTGTACCAACCCTCAATGCCATATCAGATGGGGCCATATAAAGGCCAACACCAAATGCAAAGTTTACTTCGGATCTCGCGTACTGGAGAACGTCCTGGTATTTTTTTATCGCCGTTTGTAGGTTTTCGGGGGCATTAATCGCATCTTCAACATTGGCTAAAAATTGTTTTTGCGCATCAAATCCAGTTCCTTTTGTTGTTATACTCGTGTGCGTTTGCGCTTGTGACCCTATTAGAGCCCACACATAAGTGCGAATGCTATCGTTGAGACGAACTATCCCCGCATGTGTAAAACCCAACCCCTTATCAGGAATAAATGTTGTCCAAGCCCGGGTGATGTCCACCGTATGTCTGATTTTATCGGGGGGGCTAAAGAACACAGGTCCCTCTCCTCTGTTTCTCATTGCCTGTCGTGCAGCCCCACCGGGGGTCTCAGCCTGAATAAATTCTCCCAAACCAAAGCCATGCTTTTCTATTTTCTGTCTCCAATCCCTCTGCCCAAATTCGGCACACAAACGCTGATAAACTGTTTTATCAAACGGATTATAATACATGTTAAATGCTTGGTCGGTGGGTAGCGGGATTTTTAACTCGTCCAATAACCTCCGAATCTGATAGTAAAAATGAAACCTATACACGGCTCGAATAAACTGATCAGAAGCTTGAAAATGTTCTTCCGTTACTCCACACCCGGCGGTCGCGCACCATACCACAAAATTGATTTGATTCTGCCACCACACTATCGGGTTGTTTCTCCACGCAAGCCAGGCTGCATTCATCTCCCCAGTCATAGTGGGGTTCGCATAAGACTGAAAAACATCGGGAAACTGGGCGGTAAAAGAATATTCGCTGTTCACGTAGATCACTCGCGTACAACTTATTCTTTTTTCTTTATACCCGGTTGTATAGGACGCGTCCTTGTTGAAGCTGTAAATTTTCTTATTCATAGCTATGTATATAATAACAACCGATATTCAAAAAGACGAATTACCGCGGTGCATATCTAATCAAAGTGGAAGACTAGAACTCGCGCTGCGTGAAATAACTTATTATCCCAACTGGAAAAATATCAGTGATGAGCTCGGAAACAATTTCTTTACTACTACCGATCGTAAGATAATAATCCCAGATGGTTATTATAATGTGTGTGAATTGAATAAAGAAGTGTTCACCCCCAACGGTGCAGAGTTAGACTTGCACGCTCCGAGTGGCTATCTGAGAATAAAGAGCACCAAATCGATTGAACTTTCTGAGCGTCTTGCACATACTCTGGGGTTCCCCCCAAAACTCATCGCGCCGGGAATAATGGTGATAGGAAACAGGCATCCGCGGCTCGCGATACATAAAGCACTTTACATTCACCTCTCTCAAATTACTACCACCGATAATTTCTATAACGGATTGCCTTCTACGTTGTTACAATCAATCCCAGTAGAAAATGAAAGATGCGGGGGTGGTCGAACAACCACGTTGACATCACCACAATACAAAAGACTTTCTCACGGAGATTTACCACGTTTAACACTTTCTATAGTAGATGAAAATCATAATCCCGTTTCTATTGATTATTTAAATATTACATTACATATAAGATATGGTTGAACCCTGCACTACGCTCGGTTTGGTTGATCTCGGAGATACAGAGGGATTTGATGTGCCGGGAAAAGAAGATAAGTTGTACGCATTCCAGCTTTCTGAAGGAACGTACAAAAGAAAAGAAGTAAAAATTGGTGATATCGTGAGTGAGGATGATGTTGTCAATGATGAGCCCTATCAACTTGTTCGTTTAAACGGTACATGGCAGCTAAAACCCCTCGACAAGGGGATGGTAGATTTTAAAATTGAATCACCTTACATTACCAAAGAAGAAGAAAATAATTATAGAATAAAAAACAGTGGTTGGATGTTCGCTGATTTAAGAGCGTTGGATGTACATTTACTAAACTACCAGGGGAGGTGTTATGTGCTTAAGAAACGCTCGAAGGATAAATCTGAATTAGGAATAGATTTTCATGATCTAACTAGTTTGTGGGGCTTCCGTTTCCGTATTATTTTTGATGTAATTCTCGGTGAAGAGCCTGATGATTTTGTAGAAGTTTTTCAAGGGTTTGATATTAAATGGCCCAAAAATCTTGCAAATCAACCCCTGAGAATCACCATTGAAAAACAAGATGATGCTATGCCCTATGATGTTATACCGCAGGGTAGTCATATAGAATTCTCGCTTGAAGGTATTACCACAAAACAGGAAACAATGTGTTTGTGGATGCAGCTGCGTCTTCCTCAAAATATTTCCTTAAGAAGACTACGTTGCGCCAATTTGAATATTTAGAATATACTATAAATATTAGAAAATGGTGGATCCCGGAGGGCCAGGAACACATAATATCAAACCCTGCACTACGCTCGGTTTGGTTGATCTCGGAGATACAGACGGATTTGATGCGTCGGGAATAGAAAATCAGTTGTACGCCTTCCAACTTTCTGAAGGAACGTACAAAAGAAAAGAAATAACGAGTAATGGTGGTGGTGTCAACAAATTCAGCGAACTTGCAGACGTGAACGTTGACGGTGTTGTTGTGAACAAACCACATCATCTTGTTCTTTCCGACGATGATACATGGGTACCTTATCCGGTGGATAACTGGGATTTAGATTTTGAAATAAAACAACCCTATGTTAGTATTGGAAGAAATCACGCTCTACAAAAAATACAAAATAGTGGTAAACTGTTGGCTTCCTATCATACGCGTAAAGATCTAATCGTCGTTAACAGCGACGACTTTGGATATGTTATTGGTATGAGAGGTAAAAAGACTGGCACACTGCGGTTAATTAAAGAGTTTGATTTTGAGCCGCCTATTCAGGGGTCAACTGTCGTTTTAGATATACTCCTTAGTGGGGTGCCAGATGATTTTGTAGAAGTTTTAAAAGGGTTGCAGATAACATGGCCTGGAAATCTTAAAAATAAACTCTTGAGAATTACCATCAAAATTCCAGTGGTTGACCCATCTGATCAACCCGATCCCTCTATAGAATTCTCGCTTGAAGGTGTCATCAAACGTCCATCGTTAGATAAAATATCTCTCGACTTTATTCACATCGGACCTCTTCAGCTTAAAAGACTGCGCTACTCTCCTCATCCTGTTACCATCATTTAAAAAAATGATTATTATAGAATAATGGAGTTTCGCCTACGAGAGATATCGAATATAAAAAACAACCTCGAAAAAGAGCGTGATGAAAGAACTTTATTTTATCAAAAATATAAACGCGGTGTAAATATCGCTACAGCCGCGGATACAACGCTGACGACTCTTAGTATCGCCCTTGGGGCATCGGGTGTTGGATTACTGTTGAGTGTCGCCGCTGCTCCCGTAGCTATTGGAATAGAAGTGGGAGCTGGTCTCCTTGGTGTGGTTGGTTTAACTTGTAAATTTATTCATAGAAAATTAATGTCACAAGCTATGAAGCACAACGAGATTCGCGTGTTGGCCGAGTCAAAACTGAACACTGTAAATGATCTTATTTCAAAAGCATTAGAAGATGATAAAATAAGTGATGAAGAATTTAGTCTCATTCTGGCTGAAGTTGAAAAATTCAATGCAATGAAAACAGACATAAAATCGAAACACAAAACTCAGTTGTTAAAGAAAAATCTATTTGATATTCAAGATGGTAAACCATCCAAAAAGCTAACTAGGTCAAACGTTCATATGTGAACGGTTGACCCCATGACCATTTGGCTCTCCATACACATATTTAAGCCGGTTTTTCGTTTTTATGCTTGAGGGCGGTATTGCGCGGTTTTGGGCTGGGGTCGGTTGTATATATAACCCCCATGACCGTTTCGCTCCCCCATACACATATCCAACCATCATATTTTTTTTTATCTTGTGATTTGGCTCTCCATACACATATAACTTGTTTTAACTATATATTTTTTTTTATGCTTGAGGGTCATATTACTCCAACATACACAGGTTTTGACTAAATTGTTTTTATGCTTGAGGGCCTTAACACAAGCTAATACGCCCAAAAAAGTTGTATATAGAACCCCCATCTCTTATACTACTACATATGTGCAGACCTGCTTAGTGCCTGAACCCCCTTCGTGTGTATATGCAAGCAGAACATCAAATACGCACGTTAAAGATCCTGTAATCCATGTCAGCGTTCGGTGGGTTATGGAAACAAGAACATACCCAGCATGCACACCCCCGAAAACGGAGTATGGCTGCCTACATGGCGGGGTAAAAACGGTCATACACGTAAAAGCCTACTCGTGTGCATACAAGTGAACGCAGAAGAAGGAGAAGAAGATCTTACACAAATACGATCTTTCAGTTTCAGAGAGAGCAACAACAAAAAAAAAAAGGTTAGAGTCAGTTATCACTGCCAGAAAAAAAGTAATGCCTTGATTTATTTGTGTGCAGTAATGAATAATTATACCTTAATGACACCGGATTACAATGAGGAAAATACACCAGATGAATAACACTGGCATCAGTACACAGCTTCCACCCTGCACAAAAGACGACGGGAAAGAAAACTGGCAACAAGCTACTGTACCGTCCCGCCGTGTGGTATACGATAAGAACACAACTTTTCACTCTCTTCATTATGAGGATCTAATGCTCCATCTTGAGAGAGAGAGAGAGAGGAGTGGGGGTAGGGGTATTGGGGGCGGGGGGGGGGCAGACAGACAAACAATGTAGTACACAGGGAAAGAGGAAGTCCAGTCTGATGACAGTGATTATTTGTGACATTTTCGTCCTGCGTCCTGCGTGCCACTTGACAGATGACCTTGTTCAGGCATTCATTCCACCCACTGTCGCCCTCCCTACTCCACCCCATCACTTCCCCCCCCCCCCCCTCAACTATCCCCCCCACTCCCTTTGTGAGGAACTAACTAGGTAGTGTCTGTCGGCACGCGTCTCTCCATACCTAGCGTTGTGTTTTTTTTGGTTTTTTCCGGTTATCACGTGCAGACTGCCATCTTCTCAAATTCTGTGCTGCACGGACATTAGTGCACACAAATTTAGAATCGATTAGATTCCGTGTGTGTGGATGGTGCGTTCTCTGTTGTGTAATGGAAGGGTCACTGAGGAGTTGGGTTGGAGAGCGTACCATTACATAAATGGAGCGGTCACCTTTTTTTTTTTTCTACGTATCGGTCACTTTTTATATCTTTTCTAACGTTTCCACTAAAGCTTGATCGAAAATTGGGTCGTCTGTTCATGGTTTCCTTTGCTTTTCATTTGATGAGTTGAATTCACACACACACACGCGCGCGCGCTCACACACACACACTTACATACACTTGCTCTCTCTCTCTCTCTCTCTCTCTCTCTCTCTCCATTTACCTCAGTTGTCAGCTTGATTTCTTCTCGACTCTTGATAGCCCTCCACCTCTCTGTCCCTTAGTCAGGCCTTGAGTGCATGCATATATTATTATTATGTTTGTGTGCCTGTCTGAGTGGATTTCTTCTGCAGAACGTTACCAGAGGACAACACTTTCGTTGCCATGGATTCTTTTACAATTCGCCAAGCGCTTTCTGCACTCGGGACCTCGGTTTATCGTCTCATCCGAATGACTACGCGCTCAGTTCAGTCAAACTTGGGAGAAAGGGCGAGCGCGGGATTCGAACCCAGACCCTCGCGCACTCTGTATTGGCAGACAAGCGTCTTAACCATTCTGCCACCTTCAGACAGACAGACAGAGAGAGAGAGAGAGAGAGAGAGAGAGAGAGAATCGCATCTGAGACAGCCTGAATACCAAAACGATTTGACAGACAGGAACTAAATCAGGACCTTTGCAGAGGACAGGGCTGGAGTTGCAAGTTTGTGGGCGAGAGACTTTTAGGATCGATGTACAGTGAGTGGCTGATGGTTGTCGTCCTGTCTCTTTTCGACAGGGTCTGTGGAAGTTGGAGCTGGACCCATTAATCTTGAAAGTCTTGTCTTGAAAGGATGCAAGAGTTTATCAGAGATTCAGCAGCAGTATTTGTGAGATGGGCCTCCTTCTTTCCTGCTCCAGTCTGTTGGAGTTCGTACTTATAGTTTGACTATTTTACAAAAAAATATAGTCATGAAAAAAAAACAAAAAAACAAAACACACACACACACACACACACACACACACACACACACACACACACACACACACCTTTAGAATCAGTAGTAAACGCTAAGATGACGTCCAGCTTTATTTATGAAAGAAGTATATGGGAGAGTGCAATGAATAAACGATGCTCTGAAGAAAGATTACAGCAATGGCATTGACCTAGTTTATTCTGCCATGTACTAAAGTTGAAGTGGAAACAAGCTGGTGTTTTTAACATGATATATAGTCTGGCCACGTAATACTATCAATCTGCAACCTTTTATCTGTGCTATATAAGGAAGCAGGTATCCAGAAAGAGAGAGAGAGGGAAGAGAGAGAGAGAGAAACAAAAAACAGGGGGAAAGAAAGGAGACAGACAGACAGACAGAGGGTAACAGAGAAAGAAGGAGAGAGGCAGTCAGACAGACAGACTGACAGAGATAGACTTGGAACTTGAACAGAGACACGGAAAGAAACAGAGGGAGAGAAACAGGGAGAGAGAGAGAGGGGGGGGCGGTGAGGGGGGGTGGAGGCAGTACAGTACTCGAGGAAAGAGGATGTTAACCCCCTGATGACAGTGATTATCTGTGGCGCTTTCTTCCTCTGTCACAGTTGTTGGCAACCGACTTTGCCAGCACTTTAACATTCTCTCCACTCTAGCTTTTCCTCCCTGTGTGAGATGAAAAACTGGGTGGTGTTGACAGGCACGCGCCTCCCTCCCACCTAGCATCGCTTCGGCTATCACGTGCAGGCTGTTGAATCTTCTCAAAGTGTGTGACGTGCACATTAGTGCACTCGAGTTTTAAGATTGGATCAGATTCCGTGTAATTTGTAGTCTTCCATGTAATGAATGAGTTACACGTAAGGAGTGCGCACCACGACATGAAGGAACGTGCCCTCATGGTTTTCTAAATATCTGTCTCTCCTTGATTCTAAACTGAACCGTATGTTTATAGCTTTCCAGTGTTTTTCATTAGTTGTTTTCACACACTCGCGCGTGCATGCACATAAGCAAGCACGTACGCTCGCACTCAGACAGACAGGTGTAAACAGCAGGTATCAGACATTCCTTATCACTAAATAAAAATAAAAGAATAAAAAGAAGAAGAAGATTCATTTTAATATTTCGTGTTCTGTTTTTTTTATGTTCCAGAGCTGATCATCCTCTACGTTTTCTTTGGTGTCGTCATCATCGCGCTGATCATCGCTCTCATCTACGTCCTCGTCAGGTTGGTTATCTGTCATCTGTGTGGGTGATTATATTACTGTAACGTTATAGTTCCTGACAGTTCCTGGAAAAACAGAAAAACCACAAGGTCAGCGCTCTTTCTTCTTCTTCTTCTTCTTCTGCGTTCACTCGTATGCACACTAGTGGGCTTTTACGTGTATGACCGTTTTTACCCCGCCATGTAGGCAGCCATACTCCGTTTTCGGGGGTGTGCATGCTGGGTATGTTCTTGTTTCCATAACCCACTGAACGCTGACATGGATTACAGGATCTTTAACGTGCGTATTTGATCTTCTGCTTGCATATACACACGAAGGGGGTTCAGGCACTAGCACGTCTGCACATATGTTGACCTGGGAGATCGTGAAAATCTCCACCCTTTACCCACCAGACGCCGTCACCGTGATTCGAACCCGGGACCCTCAGATTGACAGTCCAACGCTTTAACCACTCGGCTATTGCGCCCGTCAGCGCTCTTTCTATCTTGGCCCAGCAGCATGAGACGAAGTTTTAGCTTTTCGGTGACCTAGAAAAAACAGGAAATGGAGACGCGCTTGCGCACGCTGTTCTCGCTAAAAATAACCGGGGAACCCCCCACGAAAATCAGACGAAAGTGGGTCTGCACACCCTCCCTGTTGACATCTCAGTCCGTCACGTGGATTCGCCTGTTCAGTTTTTAAAAGAAAAGTCTCTCAAAACAACTCACCGCTCTGCCTGCCATCTTGCTGCCGCCTGCGAAACCACATGTACCGAATAAAGCTGTCACACACTCCTGACTGCCCGTGTAAGACAAGCCCACAAACCCCGGAGCACATCCTGCAGTCATGCCCCCTGTATCAAGATGCACGGACGCAGCAGTGGCCCTATGGAGCCACACGGGCAGAAAAGCTCTGGGGCACCAAAGAAGACCTCATCAAGACCACCACCTTCATTTCCAGCATAGGACTGCAAGTCTGAGACCATGATCACGGGGAACGCAGAAGAAGAAGAAGAAGAAGCTGCCTGATGTGCTTCTTCATGTTCTTCTGCTCGTTCGTGAATGGTGTTCTTGATGCATGTATGTTTATGTTTGTAAAGTTGTTTCTTTATTGTAAACTCCATCACCTCTCTGCCTGGGACGTGTGAGTGTCAATCTGCATTATATATTATATTAATTACATAAGAACTCAGCTCAAGAAGACAGGCGCAAGGTTTAGTGAAAGTATAGTTGTTGCTTCCCTAGATATACAGAGTGTGTGCTTTGGAACTGATCAACCCTATAAAAAAAAAATTATCGAAGCAGAGCTTGAGGTTTCATATTAGATTAACATAATTATACTACTTCTGCAGTAATGTTCACACACACACACACACACACACACACACAAACACACACACAAACACACACACGCACGCACGCACAACACACACACACACAATTATTTTGTCTGGGACAACAGTGTTAGAATTAGAAGAAAGTCAACTTGACACTGGTCTCTGTCTGTGTGTGTGTGTGTCTGTGTGTGTGTCTGTGTGTGTGTCTGTCTGTCTGTCTGTCTGTCTGTCTGTCTGTCTCTCTCTCTCTCTCTCTCTCTCTCTCTCTCTCTCTCTCTCTCAGTTACTGCTGAATGTATTACTGTCATCCACGAGACATGATGATATATGGACACTGGCACTGTTTTAGCACCCAGGCGTTTAAATTAGGGAAATCGTAACATCTGAAGATACTATGTGATGTGTGCATTTATACATGGTTGGTCCACTATTTTCTGTTGTTATTATTCATGTTATTCACTTACCCCTTCGTAAGGGCCCTTGGCCTATCAGTGAACGAGTCTTCTGACTCTGATTCTGACTCCAGTTACCGAGGCATCTCACGCCGCAGCCAGCACCGAGGGGACAGCAGCGAGAAGGCGGCCCTGTGGCGTCACGACGACACGCCCCTGGACACCTTCAACACCAACAGCCACGCCAGCCTGTCGGACGCTGCCTCCACCAACCCGCACACCTCCACCCACACCCCGGACACCGTCCACACCCCGCTCACCCCGGACTCCCAGGTGGTGGCCTGCACGGTGCACGCGGACCCGATGCCCGAGGAGGCCCACAGCAACCGCTTCTCCAGCTTCCTCCCGGGGAAAGGCCCCGAGCACAACGGCCTGCCCACCATCAACCCTTACGGTGACGGCCCGCGAGGGGGAGGGGGGAGTCTGCCGCGACGGTGGAGTTCAGGGAGTGGTGGGAGTGGTGGGGGAGGGGGTGGGATGATGACGAGGAGCAGCAGCAGCACCCGTAACAGCTCCTCCTTCAAGGTGAACGGCGAGCTGGGAGACATCTACGAGAACGGCAGCCCCGGGAGGGACGGGGACGTGGAGGAGGACGAGGGGGAGAACGTCCGCCTGGGCGACCTCACCCGCCCTCACTACCACAACCGCCACAACCAACACCACCACCACCACCACGATCTCAACCACAGCCACGAGTCGTCGGAAGGGGAGGAAACTCCGCTCGTTCGCGGGGCCCCACCATCCCCTCCCCTGCCCCCTCCTCCCCCGCCTCTCTCCGGCAGCGAGGGTTACGGCCCGTCGTCGTTCGTGGAGCACTACACGGTCAACAATGACGAGTACGCCCTGGTCAGGAAGCCCAAGTCGCCCAACGGGAAGAAGGGCAGGGGGTCACAGAGCTCCTCCCCCGCCTCTCCCCAGGCCGCCGTCCCCCATTACACCTGTGCCATGCCGGACTCTATGGGAGCTGGGCCCGACCCGGCCTACAACGGCGTCAACATTTTCCAGGACAAAAGTGGCCCCGTGGTCGGTTTCCGACCCACGTCGGGGCCTTACGACAGGGATCGCAGCTCCAGGAGCGAACCCGTATCGCCCAGCTCCGGAGGAACGAGCCGCCATCGGTGGGACGAGTTGTAGTAGAATTGTGAAGGGGAGGAGAGAGAGAAAGAGACTTGCGGGGGTGGAGGGGGAAGGGTTGAGCTCAGGAGCCTGAAGAACCAACCCAAGTTGCAGCCTTGCTTTTTCTTATTGAGCAGTACCAGATTTCATTTCACACCCAACTGCTGACGATGCTGTGTTCAGAAGTTTGACCCTTTCCTCCTCAGGGGCAGGTTATGAGGGGCACTTGTCTGATTCAAAGAACGAGGAAGCAACAAAAAAAAGAATGAGGAGCAGCTTACTTTCTTTCTTTATCTTTTTTTTTTTTTTAATTCCTACAATTTACCGTGAGAAATAATTACACCAAGAAAACGTTGAGGAAAAGTATTGGTCAGTTTGGTTGCAATAATGGTGGTATAAAATCAATGTAACAGTCCAAATCTGTGCAGTTACTCCAAACTATGTTGTGGGTTGACAATCAAAAGACACTGTTGCAATCTTTTTTGGTAATATGTATTAGCAGGTTGCATTTTGTTTTTCGTTATCTAACCATTTTAAAGGAGGCAAGAGGGGGAGTTGTGTAGGGGGTTGGGGAAAAAAACTTGACACTGTGTTCAGTGGTTGTTGTTTTTTTTGTGTGTGTTTGTGCATGTGTGTGTGTGTGTGTGTGTGTGTGTGTGTGTGTGTGTGTGTTGTGACTGCTCTCTTAGAATGTGGAAACAATATTGAGTCCTAGTCAGCCATATTTGGGACATACCAGTGATGTGTATACTGTTTCTATAAAGCTGTCGTTTTCACATGTCACTGATGCTTAAGGCACAATGCTGTTTGATGAATTGATGAACACAAGGGATGCACTGATCCATGATGCACAAGCTATGCTCGAAGTCGGTGAATTTGCAGTATGCTTTAAGACGAATGTGCAGAAAGCACAATGATGAACCAGGCAGGTACCTGACAGCAGCCCCTTTGTCAAGTACTTTACTGCCTGGCCACACAAGGAAATCACTGAATACAGGCAGACGTAGGTTAATTCATTTTAACCTCTTGTCTGCTAATTTTGGTGAAATGTGGTCGGTGTGGGGGTGAATCTGAAGTGGTCATTGGTGTGCTTTGTGTACAATAGTGCACGGTGTGTACTTTTTTTTAACTGGTGTAATTGATTTTTATTGGACAAAAATACCATGATCCCAAGACGAAGAAGTTCAAATACAGAAAGGTGACTGACATCCTGACCTGTAAGCTCTGTCTTATCTCAGTGAGGTGACAGCCCTTCACTGACATCCTGACCTGTAAGCTCTGTCTTATCTCAGTGAGGTGACAGCCCTTCACTGATATCCTGACCTGTAAGCTCTGTCTGATCTCAGTGAGGTGACAGCCCTTCACTGACATCCTGACCTGTAAGCTCTGTCTTATCTCAGTGAGGTGACAGCCCTTCACTGACATCCTGACCTGTAAGCTCTGTCTTATCTCAGTGAGGTGATAGCCCTTCACTGACATCCTGACCCGTAAGCTCTGTCTTATCTCAGTGAGGTGAAAGCCCTTCACTGACATCCTGACCTGTAAGCTCTGTCTTATCTCAGTGAGGTGACAGCCCTTCACTGACATCCTGACCTGTAAGCTCTGTCTTATCTCAGTGAGGTGACAGCCTTTCACTGACATCCTGACCTGTAAGGTGTCTTATCTCAGTGAGGTGACAGCCCTTCACTGACATCCTGACCTGTAAGCTCTGTCTTGTCTCAGTGAGGTGACAGCCCTTCACTGACATCCTGACCTGTAAGCTCTGTCTTGTCTCAGTGAGGTGACAGCCCTTCACTGACATCCTGACCTGTAAGCTCTGTCTTATCTCAGTGAAGTGACAGCCCTTCACTGACATCCTGACCTGTAAGCTCTGTCTGATCTCAGTGAAGTGACAGCCCTTCACTGACATCCTGACCTGTAAGCTCTGTCTGATCTCAGTGAGGTGACAGTCCTTCACTGACATCCTGACCTATAAGCTCTGTCTGATCTCAGTGAGGTGACAGCCCTTTACTGACATCCTGACCTGTAAGCTCTGTCTGATCTCAGTGAGGTGACAGTCCTTCACTGACATCCTGACCTGTAAGCCCTGTCTGATTTCAGTGAGGTGACAGCCCTTCACTGACATCCTGACCTGTAAGCTCTGTCTGATCTCAGTGAGGTGACAGTCCTTCACTGACATCCTGACCTGTAAGCCCTGTCTGATCTCAGTGAGGTGACAGCCCTTCACTGACATCCTGACCTGTAAGCCCTGTCTGATCTCAGTGAGGTGACAGCCCTTCACTGACATCCTGACCTGTAAACTCGATCTTATCTCATTGAGGCAACAGCCCTTCACTGACATCCTGACCTGTAAGCTGTCTTATCTCAGTGAGGTGACAGCCCTTCACTGACGAGCATACTGGTCAGCAACAGTCAAGGGGTTAATCATGCAATTTGTTTCACTGAGTGGTTAGGGTAGCGTTGATTTGTGGTTCTGACATGGTGTATGATCTGTGCTTGGTGCGTGTTGTTCTGGAGACCTGAGTTGTAAGGAGATTTCACTCCTCAATAATTGCCTCGTTTCTCAACTACCTGTGTTCATTGTTTTATAGCTGGTGACGAAAACAAAGACAGTAACGCTGATGCTCCGAATACCCGTTTTTGACTGGAACTTGTATCGTGTCTTAACGCATCATATTGTATCGTATCGCATAGCATAGCATCGTATCGTATCGCATCGCATCGGATCGTGTCGCATCTCATTGCACAGCATTGCATCGTATCGTATCGTATCGTATCTCATAGCACATCATCGTATCGTATCGTATCTCATAGCACATCATCGTATCGTGTCGTATCGTATCGTATCGTATCGTATCTCATAGCACAGCATCGTATCGTATCGTATCGTATCTCATAGCACAGCATCGTATCGTATCGTATCGTATCGTATCGTATTGAATCGCATCGTAGCGTATCGTATTGTATCGTATCGTATCGTATCGTTTCTAATCGTATTGTATCGTATCGTATTGTATTGTATTGCATTGTATTGTATCGTATCGTATCGTATCGTATCGTATCGTATCGTATCGTATCGTATCGTATCGCATTGCATTGCATCGTATTGTATTGAATTGTATTGTATTGTATTGTATTGTACAGAGAAGTCATTTCTTCAACATTTCCAGGATCCATACGCCAGCACAGACCTGAATGATGGCGATGCTGACCCGACGCCTCGATACGAACCGACTAACGAGAATAAGTAATGACTTTTTCGTCACATTATGAATTTGCATCACAAATGCGTTAAGTATATGTAATGCTTTTTTTTTCGTCACTATAACGATAAGTAATGACGTTTTCGTCATAGTGACGATAAGTAATGAATTTACATCACAAATGCGATTAGTACATGTAATGCTTTTTTTTCGTCACCAGAACAAGTAATGATGTTTTCGTCACAGTAACGACGAGTAATGGCCTTTTTGTCACTGCAACGAATATTAAACAATAATGACTTTTTTCTTCACAATGACGATGTCTGATAACTTTTTTCGTCATATTAACAATAGTGGGGTTTTTTTCCATGACAACGACAGTAGATAATGTCTTCCATCACAATGACAATAAACAATGACTTTTACGTCACAATGACAATCAGTTATGGTTTTTCGTAAACATGACAATTCGTGATGGCTTTTTCGTCACAACGACGAACAGTATTGTCTTTTTCCTTACAATGAGATCCAGTAATGAATTTTTCGTCACAATGACAATTTGTAATGGGTTGTTGTTTTTTACCACAATGACAGCAAATGAGTACGTAATGATTTTTTCCCCTCACAATCACAATAAGTAATGAAATGTTCGTCATAATGACATTGGATTATAACATTTTTGTCACAATGATGAGTGTACACACACAGAGACACAGAAACACAGACACACAGAGATACACACATACACATACAACACAACACCACACACATACACACACACACACACAC
>JAAQRG010293270.1:10000-14487 GCA_011634625.1 Babylonia areolata | reverse complement strand
TTGCACTGATGCACATCTCTTCAGTCTTGGCTTCATCACTGATATCACTCCTGCTGTCTGTCAGTCACTCTGTCTCTCTGTTTACCACTGTGTGTCAGTCTGTCTGTCTGTCTGTCTCTGTGTGTCTCCTTCTGGGGTACATCAGTGTGAGATCGTTGTAAGGCCACTCACCAGAGGAAACTCGGCACTGCTGTGTTCAGTAGGGTCTGTTCGGATTAAACAACATACACAAGACACCACCTACCAAAGCTGCAATAATCGTTAAGTCGCGGAGCCAGATTGAGAGGACCACCCCCTCCCCCTCACCTCCTTGTAGGGAAGACCACTACTAGGTGTGTCCATCGACAAGTCTCCCATGAATCTGTCGACACTGAGGAAATGTGTTCACAGACATGGAAATGATAATGGTTCTGGGCCACATGTACATCGTACATATGAAAATAGATGTGTGTGTCCACGTGTGTATACATATGTGTGTATACGTGTGTATATGTGGATGCATGTGTTCGTGTATGCATGTGTTGATGTATATACACATATGTGTCTGTTTATATATAGGCGTGTGTGTGTGTGTGTGTGTGTGCATATTTATAAATGTATATGTATGTGTATGTTTATGTACGAATATGTTTTTTTTTCCTTTTTACCTTTCTTGTGGGTATTGTTGGTTTTTTGTTTTCCTTTCAGAGTGTTTCCGAGATTAAATCCATATTTGATGTTGTTTACTGCCGCTGTGTTATGTGAGCACACCATTAGCTTCGGCCCGTTGCCGCTATAATAATAATAATAATAATAATAATAATAATAAAGGTATTTTATATAGCGCTAAATATTGTGCATGGACAAATCAAAGCGCTTTCGCACCAGTCATTCACACGCACCAGTCATTCGCACGCATGCTCAATGTGTTTGCAATGTCCTTTCTTGCTTTTTTGAGATTAAAAAAAAAAAAAAAAAAAAAAAGAATCACGTTGCAACCAAGTAAAGTGTACAGCTAGTCATTGTTTTCTGACAGATCGAGCAAGACATCAGTGGAAAGAAGATCGGGTTGCTGGAGGAAGGGTTTCAGCTGTGTTCAGAGGAGGCGGTCAAAGAGGTGGTCAGGGAGGCTACTGAAGCACTAACACAGGCGGGCTGCATCCTTAGTACGATGTCTGTGCCCTCGCACAAAAACGGTATGTGTGTTGTATTGCAAGGATGGAGTGAGGGGGTGAGAGAGAGGGGGGGAGAGAGGGGAGGGGGAGGGGGAAAGAGAAAGAGAGAGAGAGAGGGGAACAAGAACAAGAACAAAAACTTTAATCTCCAGGTCTCCGGCCCCTAGAAAGAGGTCAAATGTACACAATATGGTGATCACGCAGCGACAACAAAATGTAAAATACATACCTGTAGAACAAAAGTGCTTCTTGTGCATAGTAAATTAATTCTAACTTTCTTCATTGTTGTCACAGAATTCCTGTCGTATCTTCAGGGCATTAAATATATAAACGCAGAGTTTACGATTACTGTACACAGAACCATTCTTCAGCAAGTGGAGAGAGAGAGAGAGAGAGAGAGAGAGAGAGAGAGAGAGAGAGAGAGCTCAGAATTCAGAACTCAGATTTTTTTTAAATGTAAGGCCACCGACATGTATACATATGGCGGCACGTGTTGTACACACATATACCATAAAAAACAAACTTGGAGCTGGATGAACAACAAAATTTGATAGAGAGATAGAGAGGTGGGGGTGTGGGGGAGGCTTCGGATACGGATAATGTAATCAATAAAGGCCATGGCCCCACATAATGGGGGTACAGTGAACAAAGCGACCCACAACAATAAAGTCATACTAATAACAACGCCAGTCGGTAAATGATCAACTACAACTGAAGTTTCAAGTTTCAAATTTTAATCATCCTTTCGCTGTGAAATGGGGGATTACGACAAAACAATCATTTCATACCCAAAACAAACATTTCCAAAGAGACAACAATGTCACATATAAGTCGAAAAAACACAAACGTATTTTAACCCCCAAAAATGTATCTAGACAACATTTGCAAATTAGATCAACTTACAGCTAAAATGAATTGTGTGCCTCCTTTGAGCATGATTATTACAACAATTAAAAACCGATTTTGGAGACAGAATTTCGAGGCACAAAGGGAAGGTGTGTGTGCGTTGTTTGTGTTTTTGGGCACGTGCCTGTATTGCTTGTGGTTATACACGTATGTTTTGCCTGTGGGCATGTGCATATTTTGCCTGTGGACATGTACTTGTTTTGCCAGCGAGTAAGTGCATGTTTGTGTTTCTTGGTGAGACAGAGGGGTGAAATGGGGAGGGGGGTGGGGGGTGAGAGATGTGAGTGCCAGTTTCTGGAATAGTGCTCACGATTGTTTGTCATGTCCCCTCTTCATGTCTTTGAAACTTGTATTCTAAAAACAGCAGCAAATTTTCACCGAAAAAAACCCAGCTTCTTCATGCAAGGGTACAGAAATGAAAGCTCAACAAGGCTGGTTAAATATAGCAACCAGTGAGTAAAAAGTCAGGTAAAATCAGGTAAAACTGGGCAGGTAAAAACATGCTGCATGCAAAACAGTTACAGAATTCAGCTCACACTCCACACACTGCCACCCCCTCCCTGCACACCACCATCACTCCCATTCCATTTAAGGGGGCGTGGGGGCAGCTGGAGTAAACGGACAGTGTGTGTGTGTGTGTGTGTGTGTGTGTGTGTGTGTGTGTTTTGCACAAGCACACATATGTAGATCTGCATAGATCTGATACATATAATCACACACTGTGTGTGTGTGTGTGTGTGTGTTTTGCACAAGCACACATATGCAGATATGCATAGATCTGATACATATAATCATACTCCTCTCTCTCTCTCTCTCTCTCTCTCTCTCTGTGTGTGTGTGTAAAGTTGGAAGGTGTATACAATGTCAGCTGTGTATTTCTCACATACATGTGGTGTGCAAAATTTTACTGTCATGCTTGTGATCTGTGAGTGTCAAAGACTTCATTACTTTTTGTTTCCTTTGCTGAGGTTTGTGTGTGTGTGTGTGTGTGTGTGTGTGTGTGTGTGTGTGTGTGTGTGTGTGTGTGAGAGAGAGAGAGAGAGAGAGAGAGAGAGAGAGAGAATAGTAGTTGATTATCCATGTAAACATTGTTGGGACTATAATTGTCTGTTTTGTGTTGATACAGTGAGGAGTCTTGTTTGTGGCCGCAGTATCATACGCCTCCAATAAATGCATGCTAGAGAGTACGGAGTGATAACATGTGCCATACGCCTGGTTCTCTGTCTGTCTGTCTGTCTGTCTTGTCTTTCTATCTCTGTCCTCTCATATCTCGCTGCAGTTGTGTGTCTTGCTATATCTGTGTTTCTGTTTACAGTTGGATTGCGTGTGTGCGTGTGTAACCATATATTACTTGATTTTTGACTCACTTGTGTAAACAGCGGGTCTATGTTTTTAACCCGGTGTTCAGTTGCCTGTGTGTGTGTGTGTGTGTGTGTGTGTGTGTGTGTGTGTGTGTGTGTGTGTGTGTGTGTGTGTGTGTGTGTGTGTGTGTGTGCGCGCGCGCGCGCACGCGCACGCGCGCGTGTATGTGTGCGTGTGTGTGTGTAAACTTTAACATTGACATTTTCTCTGCAAATACTTTGTCAGTTGACACCAAATTAGGCATAAAAATAGGAAAAATTCAGTTTTCAGTTTATCTGAGCTGAAATGTTGACAGGACTCTGGGCGGAAAATGGTGTAATAAAATCGACACAATGAGTGGACTTTACAGATCTGTTGGCTGAGCCCTTAAGGTCATGGGCAAATATCAATTGCATACACATATTTATACACATTCAAAGCGCGTGCTCTTATTCTTCGCGAACGCGAACGACGCCATTTTGTTTCAAGTTGTTGACCTGCCCATTCAATCCTTATATTCAATGGACAATACACGATAACATTTATGGAAAGTTGGAGAAGGAGACCGTTAAATATTTATTCAGAGAAAGATTTGTGAACGCCTCATCACTTACTGGATTATGCCCCAAACTGCCATAAAAATATCCACAGAATCAGTCGGAATTCACAGTTAAAAATTGTAAACCATGCAAGTTAATACCTTGAACTGATCACGATGAAACGAACAAATTTCCAGTCTTGACTTTTCTCAAAATTAAGTCCTTTTCACTAATTACGACGTTTAGAAGTACTTGTACTTGGCTCTACATGTTATTAGTTTAACAAAATATAAAATTTTAATATCAACTTTAAAACTATAAAACTAGAATGAACATAAAAGAGAAATTGAATCGACCGTGTCGTACTACATTCCCGGCGGGTGTAACTAAACTTGTACATCTATCTTGATCTAGTGTAAATGGCTAAATGTTGCAGTGTGATTGCGGCGATAGCAATTAAAAAGAATTTTTTTTATTGCCCTGAAAGATTTTTTGAATGCCTAAGATACACCAGAATAATATGATTTAAACAGCGTTCTCACTGCGA
>JAAQRG010293270.1:0-5000 GCA_011634625.1 Babylonia areolata | reverse complement strand
TTATATGACATGTTCACGGTAGGTGCAGTCATGGAGGTCAGGGAAATTCATGGAAACGTTCATGATAGAACCATTCCCAGGGCTGGACAAGTCTTGGATAAAACGTGTTTTGCTCTTGATGGTCTCGAAAAAGCTCAGAGTTTTAATACAGCTTGACCAGTACCATTCAAGAAATAATGCATTTGGAAAAAAAAAGTTTGTGTTGGCAATGGAAAATTGTGTTTGGTCTGTAAAAGGTCTGAAAAAAGGTATTACATTTTGATTGGTCACATCGTCATCTACTGTCACTGAATTTAAACTAACACACAAACGCACGCACGCGCGCACACATACACACACACGCGCGCGCGCGCGCGTCAGCACTCCTATGACATTGCTCAAATTTTCAAGAGGTGGTTTAAGTGAACGGCTTTTGAATTTTATTTGTCAGGACAAACGTCCCCATGCCCATCCTTTGTATGTGTGCGTGTGTGTGCGTCGGTGTGTGTTCCAGTTTCGGTAATGCCCGATATTAGAACAATATGTGTGCGTTGCGCAAGTATTTGTGAATATCTTCGTTGCCAACTTCCTTCAGTTAAAATTCAATGTCGTTGAAGGCATCGGGTTTATTAAAAACAACAACAACAGAACAAAAACAAAAATAAAACAACCCCCCCACACCCTCAAAAAACAAAACAAAACAAACAAAAACAACAACAAAAAAACAAAACAAACAACAACAACAACAGCAACAAAAAGAAACAAACAAAAAAATGTACTCAAGGAGAGAGACATACAGACAGACAGACAGAGACGAATCGAATGAACGATAAAGATAACGATTATTATTCAAGAAATCGCCGCAACCGCATTTGAAGGAGGGATCTTTGCAAAGGCGGCCCCGTGGCAGAGTCGGCGTAGACGTTTACCAGTGATCAGGGTTTGAGGCTTCGATCCAGTATAATTTATGGTGCTGTGTCCTTGGGAAAAGGCACTTTACTCAGGTTTTCCGCACTCCACCCTGGTGTGAATGGGTACGTGCTTTCGGTTGGGGAAGGTTAAAATGGCGGATGGAGAGGATTAGGCCCCGCGCTTCTATGCCGAGCCCAAGAAACAGTGGATATAGATCCACTACTACGATAGTCCCGACAGCCGTAAGAAAGACTTTGGGACCTTAAAGATAAAGAAAAAAAGAAAAGAAAAAAAGAAAAGAAAAAGAACCTTAACACGTGTACCTTTTCATCAAACATTTGTCTTCCGCATGGATGCACGCGCATTCCCCATGACTTCTTAATTTACCGTTTATTGTTTTACTTTTTTTCTCTTTATTGATTTTTTTTAAGAACTAGTAGGCTACAAGTTCAAAGCAAGATGTAGCCTAAGTTTTCATTCTTTGGGATCCTTAAAGCAAATTTCTCTTAGATCTGCCAGCACTGAGCAAAAGATTGTGCTGGTAAGACCGCTTTTACAACATAGCCCTGTAGTTTTCCAAAGAGATTATTGATCGTCAAAAACTGCTTGTACTAAAAAGCACGGACCTCAAACATGGGCTTTGACTTTTTACCTGAAGTTGATAGAAAGAATTCCTTCATATGCATTGAAACAATTCATGGATGTGAGTCCAAAATCACCAAGGCACGATTTGTGGAGAAACTTGCAGATTCCCTCTTTTTGTTGTTGTGAATAATTTTCACAGGATGTTAAATTTTGGTCACGTGCACACTACCAGTTCGCATGGACACAGATTCCCGAGAAGAAAGCTCACATGTTATTGTCACAGGGAAAACAATGCTATACGTGGGCGTGTAGTGCTTGAACTTGGGATTGTTTAGGAAACCCAAGGTTTTGAGCAAGTAAGGCTGTTTATGCAGAAATCGAACGAAAGATCGTTGATTCTTTTCGACAGAACTGGCATGCTCGCTTTAAAGCTATTAATTCGATCAGCGATATCCCAGTTTCAACTGATCAATATAACTCAAAACCTTTTTATCATCACCACAAGAATGTTACCAGCAAAGTTGTTGTGGTAAGTTTATAATGGTCATGTTTCCTTCAAAACACAGACATGAAAGACCAAATTTAGATAATAATATCTGTTGATTTTTCTGTTCCAAATTCATTGAAAATGAAGCACACTTTATTTACTTGTGTCCCATTTAGAAGGATTTGAGACGGGGAAATAATGTCACCTGACTATTACACACATCCAGTCCTTCAAGCTTTCAAATTCAGGACACCATGATCCTCGCAAAGCACTTAGCCTTAAGATAGACTGCTTCGTCAGTGATGAAGTGAAAACTAATGCATCATGTGTTTGTTGAAAATGTTCGCTTCTGTTGTCATACTGCTTGGTCGGCTACTCAGGAATGTGGAGAATTACCACGGATCGTTCGTCTTCCCACCGCCAACCTTTTATTGGACCTGTTGGAAAGACTGTTAGGACAAAGTGGTGGCCTTTTAAAGTATTTTTGCGCTGTCCCTGTTACGTCGCGTTTGTAGCCGTTGATTGGCTCCTGCGACGTCTGCATCACGCTCCCCCCACTCCCCTTCGTCCCCCCACCACACACACACACACACTCAGCCATGTTTACTGAACCACTCAATCCAATTTGTATCTCTTCACCGACCCTAATTCCCTCCATTCCGGATTAAAACAAACAAATGACCAAACAAAACAAAAAACGCGGCCTATAAAGGTGATAATTTCCTACAGTCTCTTTATCTTTGTCACTCTCTGAGCCCCCAAGAGCACTTGAAGCTCAGTCGCTCAGAGTTCGTCGTCCAACCGACTGTGCCGTGAATAGAAGTGAAAGACCAACGTGTTGTTTTGTGTGTTTTTTTTCGTTGTGGGGAGAAATGGCAACCAGTTCCACTGTTGGTGTCGTAGGCTGGATGATGATAATACTGCTGTTGCTGCTGGGTATGTAGATGTTGTGTTGAGCTTCATTCCGAATCGGTAATGTTCGGTTTCAGTGTTCTCAGTTCCCGGACCTGTTGAAGTGAAAACCTTAATTGGTGCGTCATTCAATGCAGAAATGTTAGAAATGATACATACTTGTATCGTGTGAGCTGCCGTTTCGAATTAAGAATTAGGCTTTAAAACGACGTAAAACGGTGTATTCGATGAAAACGAACTGATAGCCTACTTCACCATCATCATCACCTTCTTCTTCTTTCCTTGCTATTTCCTTCGTATCTCAGTTTCTCCACCCCTCCTTTACATTTTCGATTCTGCCTTTGGTGTATTGCACATTAATGTGGATATATGCTTTGCATGACTGATTTGGTGCATTACACACACACACACACACACACACACATATATATATATATATATATATATATATAAACAACACTGAACAACAAAAACCCCAAAACAAGCATCAGTATGATCATAATGATGATGATTGGTATTTTTGTTATTGTTATAATCATTATTTCATGCCTTTAATTTTTTTTTTCCCAGAGGATAGATGCGAAAATCATTTCGAGCATGATTATTATCTACAGTGATATCCACTTGAACGATAAAATTCCTTCATTCTCTCAGTGAGCTCAGATAATGCCTATGTTACACTGTGCATCGAAAATCCAGGGTCAAAACATCAACAACCAATTCGAACGAGTGCACCTGTGTGTATATAATAAAAAAACAAAAAAATAAAATAAAAATCATGTTTTTGTCTATAAGGCATCAAAGGAAAAGCTGATAATCTAACGAGGTCATCAGTACTTTCTTGTAAGTCTTTTGCAAGAGCGACAATGTCAATATGAGAAGTGTGGATTTTTGTATCATCCGCAAAAAGTTCGCAGACGGATTTCATATGGAGCGGTAGGTCGTTTATATTGAGAACAGTAAAGGGCCCTAGAATAGACCCCTGAGGAATGTCATAATCAAGTGTTGTTGGTGCGGAGATTGATGTACTCATTGTCACGCATTGTTGTCTGTTTGTCATATAGGATTCAAGCAAACTAAGACAATTGGTTATAGTTTTGAGTGGGACGTGTTTATTATATAACTCTGTAAATATTTCGATCCAGTGTTCTATTGCTAGATCGGGGTCTCTTATATCATATACCGATGAAAGTTGGGAGCTACTCACATCTTTATAAAGAGCTGCTCATTAAATTTAGAGCAGCAACGATATGCTATTGTCTTATGGCCTGATTTGGGAATTTTTACTCCTTTTTTTCCCCAAGTGACACAAACTGGGTAGTGATCACTATAGTTGAATATCGGTACGCAAGCTTCTAATATATTGTTCTTATGATCTATGAGCGTCTGTGAACTGTGCATAACTCTGGTGGGTGTATTGATTAGTTGATGCAGATTAAACAGACTTATTGTCGCATTCCATTGTGTATTGGCTTTGGTAAGATCTGTGTTGAAATCTCCAAGTATTATTTCCTTTGATTCTAACGTCACCGCGTCCATCATTGCTGTGAATTTATCCAGCCAGTTTACCCGTTCTGCCGGATTTCTATAACAGAAAGCGATTAAAATGGAAGGGGTGTTGTTCAATTTGATTTCTATCCACATTGATTCAACATCGTGCTGTTCAAGATATGGTAGACGCTTAAATGTGAGGGAT
Source organism: Babylonia areolata (assembly GCA_011634625.1). Classification (NCBI taxonomy): domain Eukaryota; kingdom Metazoa; phylum Mollusca; class Gastropoda; order Neogastropoda; family Buccinidae; genus Babylonia; species Babylonia areolata. Next base: position 429 of record JAAQRG010293270.1, on the reverse strand, counting down.
TCGCTGGCATAGAGGAGGAGACCAGTCTCCCTGGCTTTTGTAGGGTCATTACGGATAACGTTATAGCCTGGGATGTACATTTCACCATCACTGATATGTTCCGAGAGTCTTGATTCAGAGAGACCAAGTATATGAAAAGGTTTTCCATGGTTACTTAATAGGGAGGTTATTTCTGTAGTTGTGTTAACTGCGTGATTTATATTTAAATGCGTGATTCAAAGACCGTCTTCAGATGGCCATACATTTTGGTTGGTGTTCATTTTTGTTTTCTTTGGTGAACAATGCAAAATAAATGAAATTAGTTGCCAACGGGGGAAAAACTCACAAAGGTACAAACAAAACACAATCAATATATATATCAGAATACAGTCAGTAATTAAACTAATCAATACAAGACATTCAATATAACAATCAACACCAGAAAAAAAA
>JAAQRG010293261.1:0-14484 GCA_011634625.1 Babylonia areolata | reverse complement strand
AATATGTGTGTGTGTGTGTGTGTTGGGGGGTGGGGGTGGGGGCCGGGGGGGGAGGTGCCAGGGGAGGGGGGGTTGTGTGTGTGTGTGTGTGTGTGTGACAGAGAGAGAGAGAGAGAGAGAGAGAGAGAGAGAGAGAGAGAGAGAGAGAACAGGAATAAGAAAAATATGTTGTCTCAAATTGTAGAAATATGGTCAGGTGCATTATCAAAGAGAAGACAAGTAAACGACATGGAAACATAGTTGTAAAAACATATACTAAAATATAGAACGAAGATACAAATGTAAAAGCATATGCATACATCTTTTCACACATTCACTCATTGCATTGCAGGTGATATACCTTAAATGTAAAAATAGACCAAAAAAAAGTCAATGAACATATTTAGAATGAACAGACATGAACACAAGGGGGACAAAAATACTATAATGCACATATATTTTAGACACTGTAATCGCTTTTAAAACTAACAGTAACTGCTGTAAACTTCTTCGCACACACACTCTCACACCTGTTCACGTATATACGCACGCACACACACACACACACACACACACACACACACACACACACACACACACACACACACACACACACACACACACACACACTTTATAAATCCAGCTTCCTATACTCTGGTGAAAATTTATGGAATAACCTTCCACTCGTTTTAAAAGATATAACGAATAAAAATGTGTTTAAGACAAATATGAAAAATTACCTTATCAAGTGTTCAAAAGATGAACAATAATACAAATCTATATCTATTGGTTACCAAACTCATGATTTGTGAAATGTTTTGCATATCCCTTTGGTGTTGTAAGAGGGTGTATGTGTATGCGAAACGGGATGTGTTGTAAATGTGTTGTAAATGCTAATGTGTATTTCATTTTCGCACGATTCGTGTATGCACGTAACTATATTTCTAGTACTTTTGTGTGTTTTGTTCAATGTATCTCCCCACTTCTTCTTTTTTTTTTCTTCTTTTTTCTTTTTTCTTTTTTTTTTCTTAGATGGCTTGGTGTAAAAAAAAAGCAGTCGTTGCTTATTCAATTACCATCTTGAAATACAAATTTTGACTTGACTTGACTTGACTTGACTTCACACACACACACACACACACACACACACACACACACACACACACACACACACACACACACACACAGAGCCTAATCTTGACTGAATTAGACAGGAAAGGAATGCCGAGTGCCTAAAGGCAGCTATCAATCGGCTATTCCCAGGTTGGCAACATGTTGTGGAACTGACTCAGTGTATGTAGAACTCATAGAGCTTGGTCTTTGACCGATGGCGGATAGGCGCTATTTAAGTATCCGTATCAGTCAATTAAAAACGTGTACATTACACGCTCACCTAGTCCAGTCATTCTTCAACAACCATCTTCCTGAAGATCTAGTCATCAGCTCCATCCACATGTAATATCAGTGCAGCTTCTGTTCAAACGTGTGTGTGTGTGTGTGTGCGTGTGCGTGTGCGTGCGTAAATGTGTGTGTGTGTGTGTGTGTGTGTGTGTGTGTGCGCGCGCACACAAGTTTTTATATTGATATGCACTTATATATATATCCTAATTTCTACTGTATCTGAGTTTGTGTATATAATTTTCGATTTATGTCCGTATCTTGTTATGTACTAACCCCCCCCCCCCTCCCCCCCAAATATTCCTTGTGGCCCCGGGTACACTTGGTAATAAAGACATATTCTATTCTGTAAGGGTCAACAAAGTACAGATCAGTTACGTTTAAAAAACATTTTCTCTTGTTGGAATGGATATTATATAGATAGTGTGGGAGACAAGAGCACGAAAGCCTGGATGGACCACTTTTCATTACAAAAAAGTATTTTATGTCAGCATCTCCCTATATGTGTTGGAATCTGATTATCGTACAGAGGGTTTATATATATGTGAACATCATTCACACACACACACACACACATGTATGCGTGTGTGCCTGCGTCCGTCTGCGCACGCGTGAGAAATACCTGTTGCTGGGCAACGGATACCATCGAGGCAATGTCTTTCTTCGCGGCCGCGGCCTCCAGAGCTAGTTCAGCCATGTCGTGGCCCTGGTGACGATTCAGCTTGCAGAGCAGGCAGACGCTGATGCCGCACGATCGGCAAAAGTGGCACAGAGACGCGCGCACGTGCTCCAGGCATTCCCCCTCCTCCCTCCTCCACCCCCTCCTGCCCCTCCCTGACTCCTGCTTCTGCTGCTGTTGTTGTTGATTGGTGAAAGGAGCCACGTGAGTGTCACGTGCTCCCAGGTCGGGCTGACCTTGTGGCACGAAATCAAATTTGGTCTGGAAAAAAAAAAGACAAAAAAAAAAAAAAAAGGTTTGTGAGGGGAGGGGGAGGTCGGGGGGAGGGGGGAGGTGGGAGCATGGGGGATTATCCTTGTACATGAATGCTAAATCACATGAGCGCGCTGCACTGATCGGCCTCATGACATTACATTGGCTGCAGTGCACACACCGCTGTTTGCCGACACGTTCCCACTGTGTGGTGCTTCACTTTTTTGTGAACCGTGTATCCGGGTAATCTTCAGTTCACATCGAAAGCCCGTCAGAGATTGTATGTATGTCAGGAACTGAGAGAGAGAGAGAGAGAGAGAGAGAGAGAGAGAGAGAGAGATTGTGGGTATATCAGGAAGAGAGAGATAGAGAGAGAGGACAATGACAAAGTTTTTAATGTCCATTCGGCGTTCCAACGCCCTGCAGAAGAGAGCGAGAGAGAGGGAGAGAGAGAGAACTCAGAAATGGTTTAATGTACATCGGCCTTGGGCCACAATGCAAAAGGACTGTTGATCGGCAAGGGGTCAAAACAAAAGTTCGTCACGCGCACCCTGCATGCAGAGGCGTTGACATACATAGTTATACATTAGACAATGAGATGAGAGAGAGACAGAGAGAGATTGTCACGGAGAGAGAGAGAGAGAGAGAGAGAGAGAGAGAGAGAGAGGAAAGCACGAATAAAAAAAGAAAGGAAGGGCAAAGGTAGATGAAACAAAGGAAGAAGGAGAATGAAAAGAATGTAACAGAAATGAGGAACGAACGAACAAAGAAAGAAATGTAGGTAATACAGAAAATGACGGGGAAACAAAAGCATCAAACCATGAGGCAGACATCAACAAAAATAAATAAATAAAAAAGGGGGTGGGGGGTGGGGGGGGGGAGGGGAGAGTGTGTGTGTGTGTGGGGGGGGGGAAGGGGTGCAGGAAGGTGGCAAAAACGAAACATTAACAAACAAAACCCCCAGCAAAGTCCTCACCTTCAACGAAGCGACTCCAACTCCTCCTCGTCCCCCTCCGAACACGAAGGGCTGACCGGGACCACTACCCGCCGTGCCCGTCGTGACGTCATGTTGAGCCACCGGAGTGATGTCATCGCGGCAGTCCATCAGCACATCCTGGTCCGGGTTTCTCCTTCTCACCGGCAGAAGAAAGCGCCTCCTTCCCGCCCTCTCTTGCTCAGTCATCATTCCCAGAAAGCTGGTGGAATGTTTGGGTTTGGCTCCTCCGGCTGAGGAATCAGCGGGTTTTTCTGACACGCCTGAAGTCCGTAGATTTGAATTCAATGACATATTATTGGCTGACGGCACCGGTATTGCCGTTCCCAGAAAGCTGGTAGAATGTTTGGGTTTGGCCCCTCCAGTAGCGTCTGCTGGTTTTTCAACCGGGACTGAAGTCTGTGATGTTGAACTGAATGACACAGTGGCTGACGACGCTGGTAATGTCGTAATCGGAAAGCTGGTAGAATGTTTGGGTTTGGTCCCTCCGGTAGCGTCTGCTGGTTTTTCTGCCGGGACTGAAGTCTGTGATGTTGAACTGAATGACACAGTGGCTGACGACGCTGGTAATGTCGTAATCGGAAAGCTGGTAGAATGTTTGGGTTTGGTCCCTCCGGTAGCGTCTGCTGGTTTTTCTGCCGGGACTGAAGTCTGTGATGTTGAACTGAATGACACAGTGGCTGACGACGCTGGTAATGTCGTAATCGGAAAGCTGGTAGAATGTTTGGGTTTGGTCCCTCCGGTAGCGTCTGCTGGTTTTTCTGCCGGGACTGAAGTCTGTGATGTTGAACTGAATGACACAGTGGCTGACGACGCTGGTAATGTCGTAATCGGAAAGCTGGTAGAATGTTTGGGTTTGGTCCCTCCGGTAGCGTCTGCTGGTTTTTCTGCCGGGACTGAAGTCTGTGATGTTGAACTGAATGACACAGTGGCTGACGACGCTGGTAATGTCGTAATCGGAAAGCTGGTAGAATGTTTGGGTTTGGTCCCTCCGGTAGCGTCTGCTGGTTTTTCTGCCGGGACTGAAGTCTGTGATGTTGAACTGAATGACACAGTGGCTGACGACGCTGGTAATGTCGTAATCGGAAAGCTGGTAGAATGTTTGGGTTTGGTCCCTCCGGTGGAGTCTGCTGGTTTTTCTGCCGGGACTGAAGTCTGTGGATTTGAAGTGAATGACGTATTAGCTGACGACGCCTTGAATGTCGTACTCGGAAAGCTTGTGGAATGTTTGGTCAAGTTGTCCCCTCCAGTACGGTCTGCTAGTTTTCCTGACATGCCAAAAGTAGGTGGGGTTGAGTTTAACGGCCTACTGGCTGGTGACGCCGTGGAATGTTTGGCCAAGTTGCCCCCTCCGGTGGAATATGCTGGTTTTTTTGACACGACTGAAGTTTGTGGACTTGATTTTGCCAACAGACTGGCTGACGGCGCCGTCGATGTCGCAGTCGGAGAGCCAGTGGAATGATTGGATTTGGCCTGTCCGTCTGAAAATTCGGCTGGTTTTTCAGAGGCGCTTGAAGTCCTTGATGTTAGATTTACTGACATGATATTATTGGTTGACGGCACTGTTATTGTCGTTCCCGGAAAACTGATAAAATTGTTGGTTCTGGCCCCTCCAGTAGAATCTGTTGGTTTTTCTGCCGGGCCTGAAGTCTGTGATGTTGAACTGAGTGACACAGTGGCTGAGGACGTTGGTAATGTCGTAATAGGAAAGCTGATGAATTGTTTGGGTTTGGTCTGTCCAGTAGGGTCTGCTGATTTTTCTGATACGCCTGAAGTCGGTGGAGTTGATTTTGCCGTCAGACTGGCTGTCGACGCCGGTAATGTAATGGGAAAGCTGGTGGCATATTTGGGTTTGGCTCCTCTGGCTGAAAAATCAAACAGTTCTTTTGTTGCGCCTGAAGTCCGTTGAGCTGATTTTGACGACGGATTGGCAAACAGTGGCGTTAATGTCGGAAAAGCAAAGCTGGTGGAATGATTGGGTTTGGCCCCTCCAGTAGAATCCGCAGGCTTTTCTGACGAGCCAGAAGTCTGTGGAGCTGATTTTGACGACATATTGGTTGACGGCGCCGTTAATGTCGTAATCGGAAAGCTGGTGGAATGTTTGGGTTTGCCTTCTCTGGTGGTGTCTGCTGGTTTTTCTGCCAGGCCTGAAGTCTGTGGAGTTGAAGTGATTGAAATATTGGCTGGTGGCACCCTGAAAAAGCCAAGGTTTTCCGGTGCTGTCCGGAGATTGGCGGCACCTCTTGTGGGAGGAGGCGGAGTCCAAGCAGACCGGGGTTTGCCAAGTTGACGGAAAGTCCGGCCCTGGCTTTTCTGGTCGCTTTCGTCTTCTTCTTTTCCCTCTTTTTGGGTCGTTGTTTTTGGTGTTGGTGTTGAGGCAGGGAGACTGCAGGGTTGGTGGAAAGCCCGGACCACTGCTTCTTTTTCTTCGTCTTCTTCTTCCTCCTCCTTCTCTTCTTCTTCTTCTTCTTCTTCTTCTTCTTCTTCTTCTTCTTCTTCTTCTTCTTCTTCTTCTTCTTCTTCCTCCTCCTCCTCTTCTTCTTCTTCTTCTTCCTTTGTTTTAGTTGTTACTGTTGAGGCAGGGAGTCTCCAGTGCTGTTGAGACGCGAAGTCCCGGGATTTCTGGTCTACTCCTTCATCGTTTAAAGTGGTGGTGGTGGTGGTGGTTGCTGTTGTATTTGGTGGTGGTGGTGGTGGTGGGAGGGGGGATGGTGATGACTGTGGTGGTGGTGGTAGTGGTGGTGGTGAGGAGGAGGAGGAGGAGGAGGAGGAGGAGGACTGCGCTGTTGTTGCCATCCTGCTGGTGAGCTGATCAAGATGATGATTTAGTAATGATAGTGATAATGAAAACAACAACAACAACGGCAATGATGATGACGATTATGATGATAATGATGATGGTACTACTACTACTACTTCTACTAATCATAATGATGATGATGGTGGTGGTGGTGGTGGTGGTGGTGATAACAACAACAAAACAGTACCACTACTACTGATAATGATGATAATAACAATAATGATAATAGTGACAACAACAAAAACAATAATCATGATGATGATAGCAATAACAGTAGTAGTAGTAGTAACATTACTATTACTATTATTGTAATTATTATCATTAGTAATATTATGATTACAGTTATAATGATAATTACATCATTGCCAAGAACAATTAGATCTTTTATTGGACAGAGAGAGAGAGTGTGTGTGTGTGAGAAGGACACACACACACACACACACACACACACACACACACACACACACACACATATATATATATATATATATACATATACACACGCACGCACACGCACACTCACACACACGCACGCAATCACATTAAGCACGAACACGCTCATACACACACAAACAGAATACAGAGGTCTGAATACTTTGTCATCTCCAACAAGTGAAACACACACACACACACACACACACACACACACACACACACACACACACACACACGCTCTGTCTCTGTCTGTCTCACGCACACACACACACACACACACACACACACACACACACACGCTCTGTCTCTGTCTGTCTCACGCACACACACACACACACACACACACACACACACACACACACACACACATGCTCTGTCTCTGTCTCTGTCTGTCTCATACCCACGCACTTTTGCACACTTAAGCAAAATAGAGAGTACTGAATACTCCGTCATCTCCAATAAGAGAAACACACAAACACGCACGCACACACACACACACACACACACACACACACTCACACACACACACACACACACATACACACACACTCACAAACACACACACACTCACACTCACAAACACACACACACACACACGCACAAACACACACACAATCACACACATACACACACACACAAACACACACACAATCACACACATACACACACACACACACACACACACACACACACACACACACACACACACAGAAAGTAACAAAGAGATAGACGTACAGACTGAGAGCATTTTTAATCTAGTTGCTTCAACCACAAAATTTGACACTGAGGCAAACACATCGTCTCCACATCATACCGTTTTCTCCGTTCGCTGTGCAGTCCTGTCAAAAAAACACATAGGCTTTCTGATCCTCACACGCGGAATCCCGAACAGTCTTACCGAACAGTTAGATATTATGCCTATCTGTACACGTCTATCTCCCTGTACCTCTTGCCAGTGCTTTGCGTCAGTCTCTGATTCGCTTGTCAGTCCACTCTAACTGTCGGTACACACTCGACATTCACGAACAATCAGCCAGTATCAGACCAGTCGCCACGGATAACCTTCACACCCCTCGCTCAGGAAATCCGGTTCGCCGAATTGACGTGGTGGTTTCCTTTCTCGCTTCTTTCTTTTTTTTCTTTCTTTTCTTTTTCCAGTTCCTACTTTCGGTTTCGGTTTGTCAGCTGGCGTCAGTCCGAACGAGTTGGCATGGAAACACCTCCGAGGATGCGAACAAACTGAAAATGCATCAGAATTGCTCTCCTTTCGATCATTTGCCTTCTGTGCGTCTTTTTTTATCTCCGTTTTTGTTGTTGTCTGGCTTATATTCATTTATTTACCGTAGTTTGTTTATTTTGTTTCATTATTTTACCATCTTTCTATTTCATGTCTATGTTTCACCACCAGCTAGGGCGGTCTCTTAAGGCTTGACGAGTAAATTAGGTTCATGGAAAAGTCAGGTGACTACTCCCCCCCACTGTTGTTGTTGTTGTTAGCGTATATGGATTTGACCGAACGCAGTGACGCCTCCTTCAGCTACTGATACTACTGATACTGTTGTTGTTGTTGTTGTTTTGAACCAGGTGTTGCCTAGCGTATATGGATCAGCCTGCACACTTTGACATCTCCTTGAAGCTGAAACTGAAACTGAAACTGCATGACCTGGCCCAGAAATGGAAAACTTGACCTTTATTATTGTATTATCATTGTATTGTATTGTACTGCATTGTATTGTATCGTATTGTATTGTATTGTATTGTATTGTATTGTATTGCAGTAATACGTTTTTGTCGCAACGGATTCCTCTGCAAGAAATTCGGACTGCTCTCCCCAGGGAGAGCGTACACCCCCCCTTTTTTTCTCTCTCCTATATGTGTGTTTTTTGTGTGTGCCTGTAAGTGCCAGTGTATTTGTTTGACCATCAAAAGTGCAATTTTCAACAGAATTTTGCCAGGGATAACTGTCTTGTTGTCGTGGGTTCTTTTACGTGCGCTATGTGCATACTACATGTACCTCGGTTTATCGTCTCATCTGAATGACTATCATCACAACAATAGTTATAACAAGAGCAACCATAATCATAATGTAAAATATACATAAACACATAAAACAATACTGATAATAACGACCACACGAGGATGGCGATGATGATAAGAATAGTAGTAGTTCTAGAAACTGTTTGTGTAGTTACTGTTACCGTCTCGACACAGAATAATAAATTCTTACTGATATACAGAAGAACATAATGTGCACACATACCTTTCAGAGGTTGTTGCCGTGTTTCTTGCTGATGCTCTTGATGTTGTTGCTGTTGTTGTCGTTGTTGTTGCTGTTGTTGTCGGTGTTTTTTTATGCCGCGCACACCGCCGATGAAAACTGGTGCGCAAGGAAACTGATTTGTCAGTCACGCACACAATTAATTCTCTTCAACTTCAGCAGAACAACCACGTCTTACTGTACCATTAGAAAAACATGACACAGACATGAGACCAAGAACGCTTGCGTTAGTGCTGTGTGCATCAGATAAATCAAACACTAATGGTAATTCGGGAGGTATTATTCTCAGTCCCGCTAAATAACACGTATTGTGTGTACTGACTTAGCGAGCCCGATCCAACTTGTCTGCGCTGCTGAAGCGACGAAGAACTGGCACTGGAATAGCGTAGAGTAGTGTGACCGCTTTTCTTTTGCCGAACCGAAAGTAGCATGGGGAAAAGTTCGATTTCTCAGAAGACTTACCTTTCACTGGTTCAGTATTTATCTGGGTTGGTAATCCTCAGGGAGAGCTGGATAGCACAAGGTTTTCAGAGAACAAGCCCACCCTGTCAAGTGTTTCGGCCCTTGACTCATACTCTTAAGGGGGCCGGGCCGCACACAGGTCATGACTCCTGGATGCTCTTGTATTGCCGCCTTTTTTTCCCCCTGGTCCTCAGCAGGTTCGAACCCGCGCCTCTAGGGTGGTCGCCACCAGGACTGAGTCACCTTTTTCTGGCGGACGTTTTAACCACTGAGCCATCGTACGCCTAGTTTTCATTCCTTCTCGACCAGATCCAGGTGGAACTCTTTTCTGCTGCTTCTGCCATTGCCTTGAGAGCCCATGTCCTCTCTCTACCAGAAATCGACAGCTGTTTCATGAGGCTGTAGGCAGATGAGCTCACAAACCCTCTTGCACTAATCTCTATGGCGAGGACTTTGGCTTGGAAGCCAGATTCTCTCAGGCGACTGGCAAGACTAGCATACTTCTCGATCTTGTAGATGTGGGCTTCCTCCATTCTGTTTTCGTATGGCACAGTGAATGAAATGAATCGGGTGTCGTTGTTTGATGAAGTGATTTACATTTTCAATGAAATACTGAAGGGTTGGTTCGTTGGTGAATTTATTTGGTCTCATTGTAAAGTGCTTTGTTGAGCCTTCTGGTTGTAAGTGAAAAGCGTAATGTAATTAAATATGATGATGATGATTATGATGATTTGTATTGTTGTTGCAGGTGGTGGTGGTGGTGGTGTCATATTGTTGGTGGTGTTATTGATGACGATGATGATGATAATCATTACTGTTAAGGACACGGGCGAGTATCTTTTGTGCTCTCTAACCATGCGGCCATCGCACCCATCAGTTGCAGGGAAAGATTTAATGACTGTGTCTTCGGAAAGAGAGAGAGTTTGAGGTGGAGGGGCACTGGAAGTGTTGTTTACCGCTTGCAGACCCTTGACACAAAAGTGTCAAGCATTTTGGCCGCCATTGTTACTTGGGGCAGGTAGTTCCAGTCTATGAAACCACACCCCCCGTCCATTCCACTGACCACGAACTAACAAAACACGAATTACGTGTACGGGATTTCAGTTTGCTTCCTTGCGGGCAATGAAGCTGGAAAACGAAGATAACACAGCAGAGAACTTGGACTGATAGAGTGAACTCACTCAGAAACTTCTCTGGGCGCACGTGTTGCACGTGAGTTTGGCAGTTCTTTCCTCTGGTCGCCAGCCTCCCGTCACAGCCGATCAGTTTTTAAGGTATTTTTTGTGCGTGTGAGAAAACGTCTGCAGGGGACGCGCTCATTCCAAAAACGAACTTTTTCACAGCAAGTGGCCGACTGGTGTGGGTGGGAAGCGAAAGCTAAAAAGGCTGCAACGTTAACTACGACTTTGCTCTCAAAATACCGCAAGAATTCCAAATGAAACAGTCTTCGATGTGTGTTTTACTGGGTGATCGACGAAAACCGCAGCAAGACTCCTACACTGTCCGTTTTATCGTGGCCATGACTATGACGTGCTAAGCTATTTTAAGGAACGGTGGTGGTTTGTATCCGCGATGTGGTGAAAAAATCTGCATTTTTATAGAAAAGTGTTCGCTATAGGGAAGAAGGAAAAGATGGAGGAGGAGGAGCAGAAAGCGGGCTATATCATTTCCTTCCTCTCCACTCCTCTTGTCTTCAGCAGTACAGCTCCCCACGACCAAACCACGTTTCGGGACCAGTAACGGTGACACTAACTCTTCTGTGTGACTGGCGGGGTGAATGTCCACGCCTGGTTGTGAGCACTAGGCTACTCATCGCGTCTTGAGGGGGGAAAATTGTGGATTTTGCCAGATGGCGGAGGAGTAGGAGAGAAAACAGAAGGCGGAGAAGAAGAATTAGAAGGCAGGGGAGGAGGAGGAGGAGGAGGAGGAGCAGAAGATGATGATTTGAGGAGAAGCAGATTCATAAGACCAGAAGGGCAGTATCCACATTTCTTTCCCCCCAGTCGTCTGTGTGACTGACGGGGTGACCGTCCATGCCTTTTGAATATCATTCATTCCGTCTTGTGGGGTAAATTGTGGACATATGCCAGGAGAAGAAATAGAATAGCGAGGAGAAAGCACAGCCTTGTCTTCACCGCAGACGGCTTTGTAACGAAGTAGGACGTGCAGTCACACGTACACGCCATCCTCAACGTCGGCTTCGACTTACAACCAAGATGGCGGCGATGATGATGATGGCGGCAAGTGAAGGAGAGAGAGAGGAGAAAGGATTTGCTGACCACTTCTGCTGTGGGTAGGTAAGGAGATTAAGTTGATTCCGTTAGTGGATGAATGGATGGGTTGGATATGGATAGCCATCTTGCGCCTATCCTTGGTCAGAGGCCAAGCTCTAAGCGTTTTACAAAGATTCTTCTTCTTCTTCTCCTCCTCCTTCATCGTTGTTTAGGGTCCACAATCATACAAATTGATTATTTTGACACCTAAAACTGGAAGGGAGGGAGGGAGGGATCGCTACTAATATTTTGAAGTTGGTGTTCCGTGATGATGTGAAGAAGAGGTAGAGGTGAAGGTAGTGGCATTCCACTGCTTTTCAGAGGAATTGGGGTGTGTGGATGGACAGAAGGTAACGGGATAGGGGATCGGGGTGTGAGAGGTGGGGTGGGGGAGGTGGCGTGGGGTGGGGGGGACACTGGAAGTGTTGTTTACTGCTTGGAGACCCTTGACACAAAAGTGTCAAGCGTTTTGGCCTCCACAGCTAGTAGGGGCAGGCAGTTCCAGTCTATGATGGTTCTAGGTAAAAATGAAGAGCATCTGTACTGTGTTCTGGTGGTGATGATGGAAAACTGTTGTGTCCTCGGCGTTGGCGAGGCGGCAGTGGGCTAATATTCCTTTTGAGGTTTGGACAGTGGGCTTGATTGGTGTAAATTTTGTACAGCAACGAGAGCCGGGAGGTCTTGCGTCGCTTCTCCAGAGAGGGCTACCTCAACGACTCTAGCATTTCGTTGACGCTTGAGGTGTTCTGGTACCTGCCCAGAACGAAGCGAGCTGCTCGACGCTGTACGGCTTCCAGTCTGTCAGTGTTCTTCTTAGTGGAGAGGTCCCAGACGGAAGAGCCATACTCCAGCAAAGGGTGTACAAAGGCTTTATATGCTCTTCCTTTGATGTTGATGGAGCTGATCTTCAGGTTCCGTCTGTGGAAGCCCAGGGTTCGGTTAGCTTTGCAGCAGATATTGTTGATGTGGTCGTCCCAGTTCAGTTCTCTCTGGATCGTAATGCCCAGGTATTTGACTGATGAGACGGTGTCCAGGGTGTGGCCATGCAGGTCGTATGAGTGATGGATGGGGTTCCTACTCCTTGTGACGCGGAGAGTATAGCACTGTGCAGGATGAAACTCCATGCCCCAGCTCTTCTCCCAGTCTGCTAGACGCTGGAGGTCATGTTGTCGCTGGTCCTGATCATTGCCGCTGGAGATCATCCTGTATACTGCTGTATCATCCACAAAGAGCCTTGACAGTGAGATCAGTTTCTCTGGAAGGTCATTAATATAAACTAGGAACAAGCATGGTCCGAGCACAGACCCCTGAGGGACTCCAGACCTCACGCTGATGTAGGAAGACGTGGCTCCATCCACTGCCACTGCTTGGCGCCGGCTGCTGAGGAAGTTGGAGATCCATGCTTTGGTGGTACCCTGGATGCCGTACTGCTGAAGCTTGTGGAGTAGCAAGGAGTGGTTGACACGGTCAAACACCTTTGAGAAGTCCATTATGAGGAAGTCGGTCTACTTGCCTCCCTCCATATTGATTAGCAGTTCATCTGTGAATTCCAGGAGCTGTGTCTCGCAGAACGTTCCTCTCCGGAAGCCGTGTTGTTTGTCGTTCAAGATGCTGTGGGCCTCAAGGTGTTTCATCATGCCACTGGTGATGATGTGCTCCAGTAGCTTACATACCACACTGGTAAGGGAGACTGGCCGGTAGTTAGAGGGGTAGTACTGTTCCCCTTTTTTGAAGATTGGAGTGACATATGCTGTTCGCCAGTCTTCTGGAACTATGCCTGTGGAAAGGGATGACTGGAACAGTGTAGTCAAGCCAGGTGTCAGTTCGGCAGTGAGCTCCTTCAGCACCCTAGGGCGTATTCCGTCTGGACCACAGGCCTTGTGAGGGTTGAGGTTCTTTAACAGGGCTAGCACTCCACTTTTAGTTACTGTTATGTTGTCCATAACTGGGAGATCATGACTGGGCATTCCTGTCTTCTGCTGGAATTCTTCTTCAGTGTACTGGTCGCCGCTGCCAAATACAGGCTGGAATTGTTGGTTGAGGACTTCCGCCTGTTCTTTTGGGACGGATGTCATGTGTTCGTTCTTCTTGAGGGAAGCAACACCTACATTAGCCGACTTGTGATGTTCAATATAACTCCAAAAGCGCTTGTTCTTATTAGCCTGGCCGGGTGTGCCCTCCTCCATGAAGATGCCATTCAAGTACCGCCAGGAGGCTTGACGGAGCTGCCGCTGTACAGTCCGGCGTTGGGTCTTCAGCCCTTAGTTCCGCTGATCCTGTCTTTATCATTCTCTTATAGGTTCTGTCTCTCCTGTGGATTAGTTTCCTGATCTCTGCATTGACCCGTGGTTGGTTGTGCTTAGCTCTTGCTGTCCTGTGTGGAACATGATCCCTAACTGCGTCTGTCATGGTGGTCTTGAACATCCCCCACAGGTCTTCTGTTGTAGCCATGTCTTGTGCCTCTTGCATTCTGGAGCTAAGGTCCGCTGCTGCTTTCTTCAGGCTATCCCAGTCTGCTTTGGAGTGCAGAGGGATGTCCCGTGGTGTCTGCTGCTTCTTTACCGTATTGACGTTAAACTCGCAGTTGGGAGTACTCTGGTCTGACAGGCCAGGAACCACTTCAGCCCGTGGGACCAGTTGTGGGCAGGTCGTCAGGTTTCTAACCTTGTTGGCTCCAGTACCATCTGTTCCAGGCCGTTGTCGTTGATGATGTCCACTAATCTCTGGTGGAAGTCAGGGTAGGGGTCAGTTGTTTCACGCCATACATTTTTCTAGTCTTCTGTCTCTCTCCGTCTCCCACTTTCCCCGTCTGTTTTTCTCTCTCCCTCTCTCTCCAGCCCCCCCCCCTCTCTCTCTGTGTTTCCATCCCTCTCTGTCTCTTTCTGACCAAGGATTGGCGCTGATTAATTTTCAATATCTTTGTGTGTGTGTGTG
>JAAQRG010293254.1:0-14509 GCA_011634625.1 Babylonia areolata | reverse complement strand
GGTGCACGCGCGCACGCCGGCCGCGCACACAGTGTATGAGTCACTTAGGATGAAAATTTGCATGGGCGTACGCGCACGCCATTGTGCGCTTGGGTATGTGCGGGCGGTGTACAGATCAGTTGAACGTTTTTCCCGCGGAATGCAGACTTAGAGTTTAAAAATAGATTTTAAAAAAATCCTCAATGCACCAAACAGTTTGCTTGGCTGGCGCAGATCAAGCCTGCTTGAAAGAGACAGACAGAAACTGGTGATACACGAAGAAAAGAACGAACGAAAGAAAGCCAGAGAACCGGATAACAAGAAGTCAGGATCAGCTTTGATCAGTTATCATAAAACGTTCATCGTTAAAATGTTTCATACAAATGGTAAGCTCTCAAGGCTTGACCAACGCGTTGGGTTTTTGAGTGCGAATATCATGCAGGTATCTGCTCCTTTTTTTTTTTTTTCTTTTTTTTGTCAGTGTGTTTTTCTCCCCGGCAGTACAGAAGGTGTGACAGATGCAGCACATGCATGAATCAGTCCGCACGCTTTAACACCTGCTTGAAACTGAAACTGAAACTGCCAGGGCGAAATGAGGGCATGTTTTCCCCTTTAGTAGTCATTATATAATCATAAGTTTGGTTGTTTTTGTTTTGTTTTTGTTTTTGTTTTTTTGGAGGGGGGAAGGGGGTTGTCTAGTTTTGTAAATGGAGAAAAAAGCAGCAAAGTGTCTATGATAATATAGAAGCTTTCTGCATCAAACCGCCCCTCGCACAACAGGGGGCTATTCTTTTTACTTCTTTGTTTCTTTCTTTTTCTTTCTTTTTAAAAATGTTGTCTTTTTTTCTTTCTAGTTAGAGCAAACATTCAGGGGAAGTAACCCTCCGTTGTTCTATGAATTTTCAAGCTACATAGTTGTCTCCCTTGCAATTTGTCTTTTCGATAAGCGTTGGTTTGTTGCATTTTTTTTTTTTTTTCCCGGTTTGTTTTGTTTTGCAAAAACAACAACAAAATAATAACCACCAAAACACCACACACACAGACGCACACACACACAAAAAAAAAAAACCACGTCGCCGACAGGATTCGAACCTGTGCGGGAAGATCCCAATGGATTTCTAGTCCATCGCCTTAACCACTCGGCCACGACGACTGTTGAAACCTGCCGGAAAAGGCCAATAATGGCATAGATAACTAACACTACTCGGAAAGGACTCTTGATCCAATGTTCACCCGAGACCGCGTTTCCCGTTTCTGAATGATGAAGTGCCCTTGAGAAAGGCAGTTAGCTTTGCAAATATATCAGAAAACAATATTCCCTAAAAGATTTCTTTTTGAATTACACTGACACACATTCACACACATGCGCGCGCGCGCGGCACAGGGCACTCACACGGAACTGAAGGACGGTGGTGTGTCCCATTGCTCGATGTTCACGTGCATTTCTTTTTCGACTGACTGATTTTTCACAGACCGTGAACACTTCACAGGCGAGTTGTATTGTTTTCCTTCCGAATTAACACGCGCACACTTTTCAAATGCACATCTTTGACTTTGGTTCGTTTAAAACTGCTTGGAAAAAAAGTGAGCAAGAAAAATTCACTGAACCTTTGACAGTTTCAGTTTCAGTGGCTCAAGGAGGCGTCACTGCGTTCGGACAAATCCATATACGCTACACCACATCTGCCAAGCAGATGCCTGACCAGCAGCGTAACCCAACGCGCTTAGTCAGGCCTTGAGAACCTTTGAACCTTTGACAGCTGACTCGGAGGAGAAAGACGGAATCTACAACAGAAATGTTATCTCTGCACGGTACCAGGAGCTATTGTTGTTCGCGTTTGACGACATCCTCTGTACCAGGCTGCCTTCTGACCAGTGTTGAGAGGTAAGTTTTTGAAGTTGATGCTGTACGTAAGGAAACAACACAGATGCAAAACTACTCTTCAGTGATTCCACCTCTCCCCCATTTTTTTATTTCAGTTTTTTGCTTGATATTTAAGAAATCAGTAAAATGTCTGTTCGAACATGGGAAATAAAAATGAGCAGTCACACAGTTTGAATTTTATTTCAATTTGGAAAATGTGTGGAGGGGAAAGGGCAGGCAAGGCCGTGAGGGGGCTGGCCCGGGCGCTGGGGGGTGGGGGTTGGCCGGGGGCCCGGGGGGGGGGGGAGAGAAAAAGGTCGTTTAGCAGTCTTTCACTGTTCCGTTGTAGTAATAGGAGGGGATGATTCTGTGCATGCAGGAATGGCAATATACACAATTCTTCCCCTCAAAACGGAATGAGCAGTGTTCACAACAAGACGTGGACGTTCACTCCGCCACTTACACAGAGGACTGGAGCCGGGAAGAACCGGCTTTGGATATTGTCCAGAAATCTTTCCATGTGGAAACTGCGCAGAAAAAAACATTTCAACAGTAGTGCGGGTGGCAATAGCCCGTGGTTGTGGCATTGTGTTGTGATGTTTAGTTTTTCTCTTTTGCCAGCAAGACTTTGCTGGTGGGGACAACCCTTTTAATGCCTTAGGTTCTTTTATGTGCAGTAAGTATATAGTGCTGCACAAAGACCTCGGTTTATCGACTCATCCAAATGGCTAGCATCCAGACCACCACTCAAGGTGTAATGAAGGGGGAGAAAATACTGGCGAGTGCAGGAATCGAACCCGTACGCTTATCGAACTCGTGGCGCTCAGATTCTCACTTCCTACATGGACGTGTAACTACTAGGCTAGTTTCCACTTCCTACATGGACGTGTAACTACTAGGCTAGTTTCCACTTCCTACATGGACGTGTAACTACTGGGCTAGTTTCCACTTCCTACATGGACGTGTAACTACTGGGCTAGTTTCCACTTCCTACATGGACGTGTAACTACTAGGCTAGTTTCCACTTCCTACATGGACGTGTAACTACTGGGCTAGTTTCCACTTCCTACATGGACGTGTAACTACTGGGCTAGTTTCCACTTCCTATATGGACGTGTAACTACTGGGCTAGTTTCCACTTCCTACATGGACGTGTAACACTTCCTACATGGACGTGTAACTACTGGGCTAGTTTCCACTTCCTACATGGACGTGTAACACTTCCTACATGGACGTGTAACTACTAGGCTAGTTTCCACTTCCTACATGGACGTGTAACTACTGGGCTAGTTTCCACTTCCTACATGGACGTGTAGTTAACTACTAGGCTAGTTTCCACTTCCTACATGGACGTGTAACTACTGGGCTAGTTTCCACTTCCTACATGGACGTGTAACTACTAGGCTAGTTTCCACTTCCTACATGGACGTGTAACTACTGGGCTAGTTTCCACTTCCTACATGGACGTGTAACTACTGGGCTAGTTTCCACTTCCTACATGGACGTGTAACACTTCCTACATGGACGTGTAACTACTGGGCTAGTTTCCACTTCCTACATGGACGTGTAACACTTCCTACATGGACGTGTAACTACTAGGCTAGTTTCCACTTCCTACATGGACGTGTAACTACTGGGCTAGTTTCCACTTCCTACATGGACGTGTAGTTAACTACTAGGCTAGTTTCCACTTCCTACATGGACGTGTAACTACTGGGCTAGTTTCCACTTCCTACATGGACGTGTAACTACTAGGCTAGTTTCCACTACATACATAGATGGCATTTGGTATGAGGAGTTGTCCTTGTCGCCCTGATGCATTCATTCTTATGACATGACTGGTTTGTTTGCATGCGATTTATCGAATTATCTTCAAAACACGAACTGTACATATTTGGGCAATATATCAAACAAAATGGTAGATTGTGATTGCGCATAATATGCTTCCAATATGGTGAATGTGCATAAAGAATAATAATCTTCCCCATGCTCTTTGTGCTTATATAATCCTCCCATGTGATGATCAAGTTGTGCCAAAAGGATATTCGACCTTCCAGATACTTGTCATCATAGTACATAATTATATCCTCAAAGATGATGATTGGACGTCATACATCCTCCCAGACCTCAGTTCCAGATGGTGATTGCACTTAAAGCAGATCCTACTATGATTGCAATTAAAGGATATCCTTCCATCTTGTGCGAAAAATGTTCAAACTGGATTTAATTCTAATATCATGTTCATAACAGTAGTTTTTGAATCGCATGTAATTTTTTTCACTCAATTGTTAACCTACTGCCAATTGTTCCCATCAATACCGTGTTATCACAGGTGTGTCGGTCATTGCTGGAATATAACATCTTTTCCTTATGTATCTCTTTGACATTTGTTAAAGTTAAGATACAGGCGAGGACAGTTTAAAGGCCCCACAATACGTTAACAAACTTTGCATGGTTACGCAGCTGAAATGCGAAAACAAGCGTTATTAGAAATACTAAAAATGCATGATACCGCACACACATGATGCTTCAGTCATAACTGGCACAAAAAGGCACACTCAGACCGAGTGAATTTAGTTTCCTGTCATCAGATTTCAAAAGACCCGTCGCGGTCAGAGGGCTGTGACGTCTCAGTTGTCAATACGTAGCGGAATAAAATTTTGTAAACTTAAAGAATAAACCTCTCAAATCCATGGCACACTGAACCACCTTAAATGTAGAAGTAAGCCGCCCGAAACGTAGACGCAGATTAACCCTTCTAAGCTTAGCGATGAAAAACACCTCAAGGTAGAAATGTGATCTCTCCAAAACGTAGAAAAGTAAGCCCATCTAAACCGTAGTGAAGTAAACCACCCTAAGCGTGAAAGTAAACAAGCCCTCTGGGGAGCCATACAAACAGAGCCGAGTACGCTTCTAATTGTAGCCAAGTAAAGCCACCTAAATCTATTCAAGTAAGCATTTCTGAAACGTAGCAACATAAACCTCTCTAAACCGTTGTAAAGTAAAGCCCACTGAAACACAGTGGAGTAAATAGTACTGATGCGTAGTTGGGTAAACATATATGAACTTAGAAAATCAACACCTCTATACTGTAGATCTGTAAATCGCCATAGAAGACGAAGTAAACCAAAACGTAGCAAGGGAATTTCTCTAAACGTAGAAATGTAATTGATACTAAATATAGAAGAGCACACCCCTCTAAACTGTAGTGGAGTAAACACCTTAAATATGATGATGGCAGTTTCTTCGTATCCGAAGATCACTGGGAGGAAGGTCTAGTCTGGGTGAGGCAAGCCTTCTGGTGGCTGTACAGGCCAATCCTGGACTTGCATTGTCGGGAACAGCTGGCGCACGTGAAGGTTGGCTGGTCGCTGGAGGGGTGAACTTGAGATGATGCCTCCTTTCTCCTAAACATGTTAAAAGTGTAAAATGTAGTGGGATAAACATTTCTAAACTTAGAAAATATACCCCTCTAAGCCGTAGCACAGTAAACCACACTAAACGTTGAAGTAAATCAACTTCTCTGTTCGTAGCGAAGTAAACTGCTTGAAAGGTAGAAATGTAACCTCCCCTAAACGTAGAACAGTATACCACTCTATACTGAAGTGAGGTAAACAACCCCAAACGAAGCAGAAAACCAACCTTCTAAAACTCTAAAATGTAGCGATGTAAATCACCGTGAACAAATGAGTGTAATTCCTGTAACTGTAAAAAAGTAAACACCTGTAAACCGTAGCGAAATAAACCACCCCAAACGTAGAAATAAACCAACACCTCTAAACCTACGAAAATAAAACCCTACAAACGTCGCCAAGTAATGCCCTCTGATAGATATAGCCAGGAAAAGCCCCCTGAACGCAGTGAAGTAAATGTCTCCAAAATGTTGCGACATACACCTTAACTCACTCAGTACGGCCAGTCCTCTCTTCTCCTCTACACAGACCCCTCGGATGTCCAGTGGGTGTCTGAATGACCCAACCTTTAGCTTCCGTCGTCAGAATTGTGGTATTCTTTGTCAACATTCACCTCTTCAGTATAGCATCTCTAATATGTAGCTAAGTAAACCTCCCTAAACCGTTGTAACATAAAGCCCTCTAAAGCGTAGCCAAGCAACCTCTCTAAACTGTTAAAGTGTAAAATGTAGTGGGATAAACATTTCTAAACTTAGAAAATATACCCCTCTAAGCCGTAGCACAGTAATCCACACTAGTGAAACGTTAAGTAAAAATCAACTTCTCTGTTCGTAGCGAAGTAAACTGCTTGAAAGGTAGAAATGTAACCTCCCCTAAACGCAGAAAAGTATACCACTCTATACTGAAGTGAGGTAAACAACCCCAAACGAAGCAGAAAACCTACCTTCTAAAACTCTAAAATGTAGCGATGTAAATCACCGTGAACAAATGAGTGTAATTCCTCTAACTGTAGAAAAGTAAACACCTGTAAACCGTAGCGAAATAAACCACCCCAAACGTAGAAATAAACCAACACCTCTAAACCTACGAAAATAAAACCCTACAAACGTAGCCAAGTAATGCCCTCTAATAGATATAGCCAGGAAAAGCCCCCTGAACGCAGTGAAGTAAATGTCTCCAAAATGTTGCGACATACACCTTAAACCGTATCAAAGGAAAGCCCTCTAAGACGTAGTGAAGTGAACCTTTCTATGACAATGAACCCCTCTGCCCAGTATCACAGTAAACTACTCTAAAAGTAGAAGTAAACCAACTCCTATAAAAGTAGCGAAATAAGCCGTTCGTTCCAAAGGTAGGACTGTAATCTCCTCTAAAAGGAAAGTAAGCCTCTTTGTATTGTAGTGAAGTAAAACACCATAAACGTAGCAGTAAACCAACCCCTCTAAACGTAGGAACATAAAACCCTATAAACAAAGCCAAGTAAAAGCCCCCTGAACATTGTTCAGTAAACACCACTGAAACATTGTGACGCAATCTCCCAGAGCCTTGGCAAACTAAACCCCTCTAGAATATAGCGGAGTAAATCGTACTTAAACGTAAGTAGGATAAACTCAGAAAATAGACCATTCTAACCCGTATCACAGTAAACCACCCAAAACATAGAAACAAACCAACCCCTCTTACCGTAACAAAACACACCCATCTAAAGGTAGATATGTAATCTTCTCTAAACGAAGTAAATCGATTTACATTGTAAAGTAAAACCCTCAGTTTAGAAGTAACGAACCCCTCTAAAGCCTTATAAACACTGTAGCCAACTAACGCCCTCTGGTTGAAGTGAAGTAAATGTTACTGAAACATAGCGGCATAAACATCCCTACATCGAAGTAAATTAAAGCCCTCTGAAATGTAGTGGAGGAAACCTTACTAAAAACGGAAACCTTACTAAAAACCGAAACATACCCAGTTTATGGAAACATGAAAATTCCAGCATGCACGCCCCCGAAAACGGAGCATGGCTACCTACATGGCGGTGTAAATAATCACTACGGTCATACATGTAAAATGTTGCATGTCTGAGTGTGTATGTGTGCATGCCTGAAATATGGTTGAATGACACAGAAACGAATAATGAGCGCCCCGCAATGACAGTTGCGAGTCGGCTCTACCCAGGTAAGCAGCCTGTTGTGCAAGTGAACCCATTTTTGTAAAGCGCTTAGAGCTTGGTCTCTGACCGAGGATAGGCGCTATACAAGTATCCATATCGTTCAACATAATTCAAAACGCAGTGGAGAATAAATTTTCTAAACGTAGAAAATAAATTCCTCTAAAACACAACATTCTTACTTTATACTACCCAAAACGTAGGTGTAAACCAAGTCCTCTAAACGTACCGAAGTAAACCCCTCTAAACATAGAAACGCAATCCCTTCATAATGTAGAAAAAGTAAACTCCTTTGAACTGTAAAGTAGTAAACCACACTAAACGTTGAATCGTTTCTCAGTGGCAAAGTAAAACCCTCCAAAACGCAGCAGAATAAACTTTTCTAAACTTAAAAAGAAACCTCAGCTGTAGCACGGTAAACCACCCTCAACATAAAAGTAAACCAACCTCTTCAAACCTACGAAAGTAAAACCCCCTCAAGGTAGAAATGTAGAAAAGTATGTCCCTCTTAACCGTAGTGAAGTAAACTTCCTTCAACGTGGAAGTAAATGAACCCCTCTAAACGTAGCCAGATAACGTCCTCGAAGTGTAGGCAAGTAAAACCCCAAAATGCAAACCAACCCTAATAAACAAAGGAAAAGAAAACTATAAACATAGCCAAGTTGCACCCTCTTAACGTAATCAATTAAATTAATCTAAACGAAGTGATGCAATTATCTCTAAATTGTTCCAATGTAACACGTAGAGATGTAAACCGCCATAAACCGTAGCAAAGTATAGCCCATTAGATGTAGCGGAGTGGAACCGTAGTGAATGGTAGTGGAGTAAACTGTTCTAAACTTTGGAAATAAACAACTCTAAACTGCAAATCACCCTAAACGTTGAAGTGAATCAACCATCAAAACGCAGCAGTGCACCGCACTAAACGTAGATCTGTCATCCCCTTTGAACGCTAAACGTAGAAAAGTAAACCCCACTAAACTACATAGAAGTAATCCACTCTAAACGTAAAGAAAACCAACCACTCTAAAAGTATGAAAATAAAAACCTATCAACGCAGCCAGCAATGCGTTGTAAATGTAGCCATGAAATCTCACGAAACATAGTGACGTAAATCTCCACATACACGTAGCAAACTATTGACATCTAAAATCTTGGAGTAAACCGTTCTGAAACTTAGCGAAATAAACCTTTCACAACCGCTCTAATCCGTAGCACAGTAGATCACCCTAAACCTGGAAGTAAACAAATTCCTCTAAATGTAGCAAAGTAAGCCTTCTAAACATAACCCCCCCCCCCCGAACCCCCCCACTCCCCCTCCCCCGCGGCTCCCCTCCGCCCAGCCCCCCTATATACGTAGTCAAGTAAAACACTCTAAACGTAGTGAGGTTAACATCTCTAAAACGTTGCCACGTAAACCTGCTGGAGCCGCAGCAAAGTAAAGCCCTCTAAAACGTAGAGTAAACCGTACTCCAACGTAGTGGGGAAAACTTTTTTAAACTTTGAAAATGAACCCATTTTAAACCGAAGCACAGTAAACCACCGTAAACGTAGAAGTAAATCAACCCCTCTAAAGGTTGGAAAATGAAACCCTTTCAACATAACGATTCAACACCCAATAAACACCCTCAAAAACATAGTAAACCTCTCTAAAAACTTAGCGAAGTAAACCTCCCAAAAACCATAGTATGTTGAAGCCCTCTAAAACGTAGTGAAGCAAACCTTACAAAACAAAAATAAACAAATGTAAACCGTTGCACAGTAAACTGCCCGAAACGTATAAGTAAACTTATCCTTCTACACTTAGTGTAGGAAACCCATCTCAAGGTAGAAATATAGTCTCCTTTAATCGTAGAAAAGTCCCTCTAAACCGTACCACAGTAAACGACCCTAATCGTTAAAGTAATCCTACCATTTGTAAAGGTTGTAATGTTATCCCCGCAAAATGTGGAAACGTAAACCCCCTAAACTACAGTGAAGTAAACCACCCGAACAGTAAAAGCAAACACCCCTTCCAGACGAAGGAAAATAAAAGCCTGTAAACATAGCCAGGTAATGCCGTCCATATGTAGCCAAGTAAATCCATCTTAACGTAGCGAAGTAAGCGGGGTTTTTTTTTTATAGCGGAGTAAACTGTAGTGAAACGGAATGGAGTAAAATGGTTAACTTTGAAAGCAGTCCTCTCTAAATCGTAACACAGTAAACCACCCTAAATGTAGAAATAACCCCTTTAAATGTAACACTATAAACGTGGGCACGTAACACCATGTTTTTGTAGCGAAGTAAAGCGTCCTAAACTTTGTGAAATAAACATTTTCTAAAAACGCAGCGACGTGAACCTACATAAAACGTAGCAAACTTAAGCCCTCTAAAACGTAGCGGAGAAACTGTATTATTAAACTGCCGTGAAGTAAACCACACTAAAAGTAGAAGTCCACCCCTCTAAATGTAGGAAAATAAAACCTTATAAACATAACCATATAACACTCTGTAGATGTAGCCAATAAAGCCCTCTAAAAGCAGTGAAGTAAACAACTCCGAAATTTAGCGACGGTAAACCTAAACCGTACTAAACTAAAGCCCATCTACAATTAGGAAAATAAAATATATAGACGTGGCCAAGTAACGCCCTCTAGATATAGCCCTCTGAACGTGGTGCAGTAAACATCTTTAAAACGTTGCTTCGAAAACCACCTTAAACCGTACGAAAGTAAAGCCGTCTAATCGCAGCGGAATTAACCTTTCTGGGTTTAGAAAATACTCCCCCTGTCCATCTTCACTAATAGATTAGTAGTAACAGAATGCTTAGATATGAACTGCTCAAACTCTATTACTATTTTCAGCATAGTATGACCATTCTTCCCATCTATTATCAATGTTCAGAATAACAAACAGAACACCCCAGTTCATTTAATTTAACTGTAACCTTTGACACCAAGTTCGATTCATCCAAAAAGAGACAAATTCAATTATGCATATATATTATCAATTGATATTACATCAATTACATATGATATATGTATCTAGTACAATCAAAAAGGACACAGAAACAGGTAATGAAACTCGTCAGCAATATCAATTGTTGAACATTGATCACAAATTCTTTCATTTCTGGATACATTTTCGAAAGGTTCTTTATTAACAGGCAGTGCAGTAATGGTGCTTCTAAACTTTGCTTATTCAATTACACAATCATTGTAAAATATGCATCCTGACCAAAGTGTGGTTTGACATCCTATGATAAATATACACAAAATCGTTATCTGCGTGTCTTCACCTATCTTGCAAAAACTGATCCTTCAAATTCAAGAAGTCATGTCGGCCAGGGCTTGAGTCTTGGATTGGTGAAAGACGGGCGGAATATCCGAGTGGTTAAAGCGTTGCACTTTCAGTCTGAGGGTTCCGGGTTTGAATCTCGGTTACGGCGCCTGGTGGATAAAGGGTGGAGATTTTTCCGATCTCCCAGGTCAACGTATGTGCAGATCTGCTTGTGCCTGAACCCCCTTCGTGCGTACACGCAAGCAGAAGATCAAATACGCACGTTAAAGATCCTGTAATCCATGTCAGCGTTCGGTGGGTTATGGAAACACTCCCTAAAAAGGAGTATGGCTGCCCACGTGGCGGGATAGAAACGTTCATTCACGTAAAAGCACACTCGTGTACACAGGAGTCAAGTTGCAGCCCACGAAGGAAGTAAAAAGAGAAGGATCGGTGAAAGTTAGCCGCGTTGTTGGAGGGTGTGACTCCTGGATGGGAGGGCCGTCTTGGCGTTCTGAGGGGAGGCAAGCCTGGCTGTCAAAAGGGAAATGAAGATGGAGGGGTCAAGTCCTAGCTTTTCTCCTGGCGTTCCGAAAGGAGGGAGGTGGGTGTGTGTGTGTGTGAGTGTGTGGAGGGGGGGGGGAGTCGCTCTTCCTCTCTCCTCCACGGTTGTCCATGCGTTTCACTGTGTCCACCCCCTTCCACTCACCCCGCCCCAACTCCTCCCCCCTCCGTACCCTCCTCATCCCCCCCCCACCCCCCCACGCCCCACGTTTCTCCTCTTTCTCCCCTCTGGTAGTTTTCACGCTTCTTCCCCTTCCTTCGGCCTTGATTTGTTTATTCACCTCATCTCCCTCTCTCTCTGTCTCTCTGCTTTTCTCTCTATGTATCTGAGTGTAATGCGCGTATGCGCGCGCGTGTGTGTGTAGTCTTCCACTCTGTCTACCTATGTCTCTATCTTTCTGTCACTGCTTCTCTTTCTTTCCTTCCCTTTTATCTCCCCCTGTCTGTCTCTCGGTCTCTGGCTATCTCTCTCTCCCTCTCCGTCCTTCTCTCTCAACATGTCTCTTTCAGGTACACGCATGCGCACTTGCCAACATTTTTCAAAGATAACACAAGATGACTGAAATCCAAGAAGCAAGCCGTGTCTCCGCATACATACTGCCCTGTGTGTGTGTGTGTGTGTGTGGGTGTGGGTGTGGGTGTGGGTGTGTGTGTGAGAGAGAGAGAGAGAGAGAGAGAGAGAGAAAAGAGTTATCACGTGCATATCTATGAATATTCGTCTGAGTATATTCAGTATAAGACTATGATAAAGAATTCACACTTTACCAAGAGAAGTGAAATCGAGACGAAGAAGAAACGAAAAAACACAGAAAAAAAAGAAGAAAACAACTGCACGAGCGCTTGATTATGCCTCAGACATGCCCGAGTGTGGAAATTTGTCAGCGTGTGTGCGTGTGTTTCGTGTGTGCACGCGCGTGCGCGTGTGCGTGTATGTATGCGTGCGAGTGGGGATACTTTTGTATGCGCATTTGTGTGCTCGATATTTCATATCTTTAATCATCACAAGGGAAAAATGAAAAATATAAAGGGGTTGATTTATGGACACTTGGTAGACGTCAATCCAGGTGTCCCTCAGGAAATGTGCAGACTGGTTTTAAACATTCTATTCGTTCTAGGACAAAGCAGCAACAAACCACGACAACGTGATATGAAACACAATCAAAAGCTTACAATAAAGCGTTGATGTAGCCTACTCCTATGATAGTATGCGCATAGAATTGACTTCAACAACAAAACATTCACAGTACTAAGGATATGCAGAATGTCCCCGCAGAAATAACACGGTTCTTCTTCTTTCCGTTACACGACCAACATCGACTTGCCGATGACTCTGTCGTGGTTCATGCATGCTGGGTATTTTGATGTCTCCATAACCCACCGAACGCTGATATGGATTACAGGATCTTTAACGTGCGTATTTGATCTTCTGCGTGCGTATACACACGAAGGGGGTTCAGGCACTAGCAGGTCTGCACATATGTTGACCTGGGAGATCGGAAAAATCTCCACCCTTTACCCGCCAGGCGTGATTCGAACCCGGGACCATCAGATTGAAAGTCCAACGCTTAAATCACTCGGCTGTTGCGCCCGTCTGTTCGAGAACAAAGTCAGGTGATGGCAGCGACTGCGACAACTTCCGAGGCATCTCCCGTCAGAGTAGCTAACTGTGGAGAAAGGTCTTCACCAGTAGTTTTCAAAGACTACAAAGCCCGGGCAGCACATGTTGACTCGCCTGAATCCCAGCGCTGGTGGGAGTTTCAGGAAGAACCACACATGACTTCCGCAGCCAGACTGCTTGCTGCAAGAGAAATGTACTGAGCTCAGGAGACCTATACATGGCATTTGTCCACAGACACAGAGACACATTTGTATTTGTATTGCTTTTTTTGGTCACGACAGATTTCCCTGCAAGCTGCTCTCCCCAGAGAGAGCGCTTCGCTACACAGCACCACCCATTTTGTGTGTTTTTCTGCCTTCAGTTGCATTTGTTTTCGTATCCAAGTGGAGTTTTCGACATAATTTTACCAGAGACAACCCTTTTGCTACCGCGGGTTCTTTTACGTGCGCTAAATGCATGCTCCACACGGGACCTCGGTTTACCGTCTCATCCGATTGAGTAGCGTACAGACTACCACCCAAGGTCTAGTGGAGGGGAAGAAAATACTGGCGACTGCCGGTGTGATTCGAACCAATGCGCTCAGATTCTCTCGCCTCTTTGGCGGACGCGTTACCTCTAGGCCAACACATGTACGCACACAGACACAGGCACAGGCACACACAGACACAGACACACACAGACACACAGACACACACACACAGACAGCCACACACACACACACAGAGACAGACACACAGACAGACAGACACACACACACACACACACACACACTCACTCACTCACTCACTCACTCACTCATTCATTTCGAAACAGCCTCGGCGGAATGCAGAAACATCGGTTTGAATCTTTGGCAGACTCCTTTACGTTTCCCATCCTCCTGGGACCCTCCACTTTCTCCCACCCCACCCTCTCCCTCACCCCCCCCCCCACACACACACATACACATACACACACACACACACACACACACACACATACACACACAATAACACACGCATGCACACGCACACACGCGCGCACACACACACACACACACACACACACACACACACACACCCACTCACACACTCGACACGAAAAAGGAAACCAAGGCCAAGAAAGGCGAAGTAAAAAGAGAAAGAAACCTCGTTCATGAACTTTTTCCCCAAAACAAATAATGTGCATCTGCCTTGTGTTGTCAGCACATGTTTGTGCATGACTGCACGAAGTGATTACAGGGGTAACTTTGTTTTTGTTTGCTTTTTTAACTCTGTTCTCTACATACACAGAACGACTTCGATTAGAAAAAAACACGTCTAGCGAAGAAAAGAAAATGCAAAAAATTGAAAAGAAATGTGAGAAATTTCTCCTCCAGCCCTCCCCCCACTTGTCAGGTCTTTTCTGAATTCATGTTAGATTTTTTTTTTGTCTGACAGTCTCTCTCGCTCGCTCTGTGTGTGTGTGTGTGTGTGTGTTGAAAACCAAAAGGATGTACAGAAACGCGCGCGATTTGGGTCGCTGTGAGGGAATTGATTTGTACTTTCTGTTCAGTCCGTAAATGAAATTTACAAAAACCGAACCCCTTTCCCCCCCTTTTTTTGTCCCCTTTATCGTGACAGCAAATTAAAGATCGTCTTCCACCACAACCCCTCCCATTTTCAGTTGCAAAT
>JAAQRG010293239.1:0-14516 GCA_011634625.1 Babylonia areolata | reverse complement strand
TAAACTTGGCACTTTGATCTGATATTCTGACACAACAACAAGAGCAGTCATTTTTATCATTTTTTGTTCAAACAGGAACTTCTTTTGCTAAGCATGGATGTTATATTTATTTTGCATGTCTTTGGTGCAGATAGTAAAAAAGGGAAATTAATCTGTAATTAATGTTAGGGGGCTTAATTTGCTTTAAACTTATCTTTCTCATCTTAAACATTACATGTTGAAATTATACTCAATACATAAAAAGCTTGTGTGTTTTACTCTCAGTGTACAGGGCTTTCATTATGTTCATTCGCCCAAGTGGTCTTTTTCGGAAAATACTAAAATCAATACGATGAGTGGACTTTACAGATCTGTTGGCTGAGCCCTGAAGGTCATGGGCAAAAATCAATTGCGTATACATATTTATACATACTCAAAGCGTGTGCTCATATTCTTTGCAAACGCAAACAATGCCATTTTGTTTCAAGTTGTTGACCTGCCCGTTCAATCCTATATTCAATCGACAATACACGATAACATGTGATGGGAAGTTGGAGAAGGAGACCATTAAAAATTTATACAGAGAAAGATTTGTGAATGCCTCATCACTTACTGGATTATGCCCCAAACTGCCGTAAAAATATCCGCAGAATCAGTCAGAATTCACAGTTAAAAATGATAAACCATGAGAGTTAATACCCTTGAATCGATGAAACGTAAAAATTTCCAGTCTTGACTTTTCTCAAAATGAAGTCCTTTTCACGTTTAGAAGTACTTGTACATGGCTCTACATGTTATTAGTTTAACAAAATACTAAATTTTCATATCAACTTTAAAACTATAAAACTAGAATGAACATAAAAGAGAAGTTGAATCAGCCGTGTCAACCGGGTGTAACTAAACTTGTACATCTATCTAGATCCAGAGAAAACGGCTAAATGTTGCAGTGTGATTGCGGCGATAGCCACGTCTCCTTTACCGCAGACTTAAAAAGAATTTTTAATTGCCCTAAAAGATTTTTTGAATGCCCAAGTTACACCAGAATATTATGATTTAAACAGCGTTCTCACTGCGAATACCACAATCGACTTATCGCCCTTTAAAAAAGCATGTTTAAATATTATATTTTTGAACGTCAGTGAAGGAGCCACAGTAGTGTAATGGGTAAGACAGTTTCTTCTCACCTGAACACGTGGGGTTCGAATCTGCCGTTAGGACTTTTTTTTTTCTTTTTCTTTTAACCCGAAGCTTTATAATAACAAATACAGAACACATTTTAACAATTACATTTTTTTAAATTTTTATTTTATTTTAGTGTATCACAAGTGAGTCTTGAAGGCCTTGCCTCTCTTGTAATTTAAAAAAAAAAATTTATAACTGTTTTGTGAGTTTAAATATCAGTGTACTGACTCTGTGTTTACTTTTACTTTTATGTGCTTGTGTAGCTCTGTCAGGATGATAGGTTGTTGATAAAAGCATTGAATGATGGATGGCTGCATGTGTGTGTGTGTGTGTGTGTGCGTGCGCGCATGTGTTTGTGTGTGTGTGTGATTTTGTGTGAGTGTGTTTGTCTTCTCTTTATGTTTTGCTGACAGACAGTCTGCAGTAACTCATGGTAATCAAAGCTTGTTTTTTATTGAAAAATAGGGTAATGGGATGATTTGGATATATCATGTATTTCAAATATGTCTAGAAATTGCATGCATTATGTTTCTACAAGTGGAACATTGTAGTGCTGGTGGATGTGGATTATGTTATGTAGTGTGCTGAGCCTGAAGGGAGAACACTGTTCATTTCATACTGATTACGGGACAGTAGTTGTGTATTGACAGGTTAATGTTGTTCTGATAGAAGCAGCAAAGAAAGGTCAAAAGAACATATCACACATGGAACAACTAAGCACAGTATGATCAGAATACATGTAGTTTAATGCTTTGGCAAAGTGGATTTGCTAATTCATTCAGCAAAGCAGATCAACAATATGTAAGAAGATATAATTGCATCAGTGACATGCTTGGTAAAAAAGACATGATCAGTGAATGCCTGATACAGTTTTCGCGTATCACCCATCTTTTAATTATTTTATTTATTCTTCACCAGTGTTTAGGAAAATAGTTATAAAGAAAATTGTGTATCAGGATCATGTGCAAACGTTGCACACGTATCAAGTCCAGAAGATGACTCGGAGATGATGAGAAAAGAAACTGTCAGTTGGTGGCTTTTAATATTTCACTGATAAAAAAGGTGCTCAACATTTCTTTAGGCTGTATACCATATCCTAGAAAAAAAACTGCATTATGTTTGTTTTGTTTATTGTCTGTTGATTTTGGTTATTTCAGTTTGTTTCATTTACCTTTTAAATTTGTTTATTTGCTTATTTATCTTTTTTTTTTCCTGGTTCAGTTATTGATGCGGTGGACTTGTAGGTGCCTGGTTAGCGGCATGCTCCCTGGTGGTTTAATTGACAGTGTTGTGCATTGTGTTCTGCATTTTATTACTAGTGGGTGTCGGACCATACTTTTATGGGGGACTGAAAGTCTTTTCAGATTCATGGGAGTAGGAGAGTTGATACTGTTCAGTTATTAGTTCACTAGTGTTGTAGACACTTTTGTTTTCATCTCTTTCTTCCACCCCTACCATCATTAATCTTTACATATATTTTGATTTTTGTGATTTTAGACATTCATATCTCTGTCAGTCTGTTTATTCCCTCCCCCCCCCCCCCTACCGCTCTCTCTCTGACACACACACACATGAATGTATATATATATGTACACTGTTAATGCATATTCATCAAATTATACAACTATTCATAAATAATGTGCTTGTTTGTGCTTTGCATTCTGTCCCAGGTCTTGTTTTATTTTGAACATTTGAGGTTATCAATAAATCTCCCAGCGATGAACTGAACAAATATTTAGCAATTGCTTAGTTTTTTTTTAATTGATTTTAAATTGTGCAGAAGAATTTGCAACAGTCACGTTTCTGACTTGGAATTTATATGTTTATCATTGAAAATGTAATCGCAAACAGATGGAAATGAGTCACATCTTTTGTTTTGAAAACCTTCTGTGGATAAAAACTTTAGACATCATTCTGAATCAAGACACATGATTTTCAAGAAATATTTTAAGCAAATAACTGTTGTAAGAATTGTCTGTTGCAGTTGAATGTGCTAATGTATGGGCTTGCATGTGCATGGTCATGTGGAATGTTCTTGTGTAATGTCTGTATCAAAAACGGGGGGAAGAAGTAACCTGAACAGTTATGATAGTTGATGCACTGTTCACACCATGACTGATGGTGCATGTGTACAACAGACAGACAGAGGAGTTGAGCAAATCCAGCACCAAGGCCAAGGATGAGCTGGCCAAGATTGCACAGCTGAGACATCAGTATGAACAGCGAGAACAGCAACGTCTTAAGGAGCTCAGTGTAAGTGTTATAATGATAGAACAGATCAGTGTGTTGTAGAACAGAAACATATCCGGGAGCTCAGTTTCATGTGGAACAGAAACTGTAAGTGCTAGAGAACAGAAAGTGCTAGAGAACAGAAACCTCTCCAGGAGAAAGAGTAAAAGTATAGAACAAACAAACAAAAAAGATAGAGAATGCGTTATAGAACAAACGTCCTCAGGAGCTCAGCATAAAGGCAATAGATAAGAAACACAAAAAAGCTGAGTATGTTGGAGAATACACAGATTTTTGTGTACACACACTTAGATTACTCACTTGAATGATTAAGTTTGCATGAACATGCAGATCCAGCTTTCAGCTGAATCCAGTTACATTGTATAGTATTACTATTGCATATGCTAACACACATGAAATGCTGGCATAATGCATTTACTGTGTGTAGTATTACTGTCACATATGCGGATATGAAAACCAAACATAAACTGTCAGCAGAAAAACAGAATTATGTTTCCAGACACTGCTAAATTCAAGAAACGAAATCTCTGGCCCATCTTGTGCCAGAAATACCCACCAGAGATGGAATTGATAGGTGGTGAGAATTTCTGGAAGAGATTCAGTAGCAGATTAGGGTATTTTTGTAAATGAACTTGTGTGTGGCCCAAGCATCACCTTTTCGACACACCTTCTTTGTTAAAATTTGTCCTAGTGTGAATTTGAGTCTGAGTCTGTGTTCATTGATGTACCAAACAGAAATAAGCCCTGATAATGTAATTCGAGCACCATGGACACACACACACATGCACACACACACACGCACGTGCGCACACACACACACACACACATACACACACACACACACAACACCACCACAACAACCAGAACCACAACTCCACACCACACCACACCACAACCACAACCAGAACCAGAATCACAACACTACATGCACGCGCGCGTGAGCACACACACACACACACACACACACACCACACCACACCACACCACACCACACCACAACCAGAACCAGAATCACAACACTACACACACACACGCACACATACACGCACACACACACCACACCACACCAAGCCACACCACTCACAC
Organism: Babylonia areolata; assembly: GCA_011634625.1. Classification (NCBI taxonomy): domain Eukaryota; kingdom Metazoa; phylum Mollusca; class Gastropoda; order Neogastropoda; family Buccinidae; genus Babylonia; species Babylonia areolata. The sequence goes on along the minus strand of JAAQRG010293239.1, from coordinate 10,019 downwards.
AAACATACACACACAGAGCGGGGAAGAGGAAAGAATTGCTTGTACACAGACAAATCAAAAACCACGATCAAGAATAAAGAGTTTCAGTTGTGGGAATAAAATCAGAATATTGTTCTTTTTCTTTTGACAGCAGTGTTGACAGGTTTTTAGTTGTAAACTGTTTAAAAAGAAGAAAAAAAAAAAAGTTGGATTTTTTCCTGTGTATTGTGAGATTGTCAACAAGACGATTTCCAGCATAGTGGAAAAACTTTGGCATGGGTGTGCAAGTCAATTTCATCTCCCACTCTCATCTTTTATGCCCTCCCCGACACCCCCCTCAGTCCTGTCTCACCCAATAATTCGTAAATAAAAGAAAAGATTAACAACATTGGGTGGCACACATCATATTGTTTATTTGTATGGTTTGAAAAAATTTTTTTTCATGTAACAATATTTTTTTAAGATGTATTTTGTTGGTTGCAGGATGAGCAGAAACGTTTGCGGCGTAGGTCGATGGAGGTGATGGAGACGGAGAAAAACCGTCGCAGTAAGGAGATCTACGTGAAGTGGAAAACCCACAGAGTGGAGCTGGAGAAGCAGGTGGAGGAGGGCAGTAAGGAGGTGGAGGAGTCCTGGAAGATGAATGGTCAGCAGTGTTGTGTTGAATGGTCAGCCGTGTTGTATTATGTTGTGTTGAATGGTCAGCCGTGTTGTGTTGAATGGTCAGCTGTGTTGTATTATGTTGTGTTGAATGATCAGCAGTGTTGTATTGAATGGTCAGCCGTGTTGTATTATGTTGTGTTGAATGGTCAGCAGTGTTGTATTATGTTGTGTTGAATGGTCAGCTGTGTTGTATTATGTTATGTTGAATGGTCAGCTGTGTTGTGTTGAATGGTCAGCTGTGTTGTATTATGTTATGTTGAATGGTCAGCTGTGTTGTATTATGTTGTGTTGAATGGTCAGCTGCGTTGTATTATGTTGTGTTGAATGGTCAGCTGTGTTGTATTATGTTGTGTTGAATGGTCAGCTGTGTTGTGTTATGTTGTGTTGAATGGTCAGCTGTGTTGTATTATGTTGTGTTGAATGGTCAGTTGTGTTGTATTATGTTGTGTAGAATTGTCAGCTGTGTTGAATTGTCAGCCGTGTTGTATTGTGTTGTGTTGAAAGGTCAGCAGTGTTGTATTATGTTGTGTTGAATTGTCAACCGTGTTGTATTGTGTTGTGTTAAATGGTCAGCTGTGTTGTATTATGTTGTGTTGAATTGTCAGCTGTGTTGTGTTGAATGGTCAGCTGTGTTGTATTATGTTGGTTGAATGGTCAGCTGTGTTGTATTATGTTGTGTTGAATGGTCAGCTGTGTTGTGTTGAATTGTCAGCCGTGTTGTATTGTGTTGAATGGTCAGCTGTGTTGTATTATGTTGTGTTGAATTGTCAGCCGTGTTGTATTGTGTTGTGTTGAATGGTCAGCTGTGTTGTATTGTGTTGTTTCGAATTGTCAGCTGTCTTGTGTTAAATGGTCAGCTGTGTTGCGTTGAATGGTCAGCAGTGTTGTACTAAATTGTCAGCCGTGTTTGTTGAATTGTCAGCTGTGTTGTGTTGATTTGTCAGTTGTGTTGTGTTGTGTCAAATTGTCAGCTGTGTGTCAAATGCTCAGTATTATTTTGTGTTGAATGGTCAGCAGTGTTGTGTTAAATGGTCAGCTGTATTGTGTATTATGTTGTGTTGAATGGTCAGCTGTGTTGTATTATGTTGTGTTGAATGGTCAGCTGTATTGTGTTGAATGGTCAGCTGTATTGTGTTGAATGGTCAGCTGTGTTGCATTATGTTGTGTTGAATGGTCAGCTGTATTGTGTTGAATGGTCAGCTGTGTTGTGTTGAATGGTCAGCTGTGTTGTATTGTGTTGTGTCGAATTGTCTGCTGTCTTGTGTTGAATGGTCAGCTGTCTTGTGTTGAATGGTCAGCAGTGTTGTGTTGAATTGTCAGCAGTGTTTGTTGAATTGTCAGCTGTGTTGTGTTGATTTGTCAGCTGTGTTGTGTCAAATTGTCAGCTGTGTTGTGTTGAATGGTCAGCAGTGTTGTGTTATGTTGTGTTGAATGGTCAGCTGTATTGTGTTGAATGGTCAGCTGTGTTGTGTTGAATGGTCAGAAGTGTTGTGTTATGTTGTGTTGAATGGTCAGCTGTATTGTGTTGAATGGTCAGCTGTGTTGTATTATGTTGTGTTGAATGATCAGCAGTGTTGTGTTGAATAGTCAGCTGTATTGTGTTGAATGGTCAGCTGTGTTGTGTTGAACGGTCAGCAGTGTTGTGTTATGTTGTGTTGAATGGTCAGCTGTATTGTGTTGAATGGTCAGCTGTATTGTGTTGAATGGTCAGCTGTGTTGTGTTGAATGGTCAGCTGTGTTGTGTTGAACGGTCAGCAGTGTTGTATTATGTTGTGTTGAATGGTCAGCTGTCTTGTGTTGAATGGTCAGCTGTGTTGTATTGTGTTGAATGGTCAGCAGTGTTGTGTTGATTTGTCAGCTGTGTTGTATTGTGTTGGGTCGAATTGTCAGCTGTGTTGTGTTGAATGGTCAGCTGTGTTGTGTTGAAATGTCAGCAGTGTTGTGTTGAATTGTCAGCAGTGTTTGTTGAATTTGTCAGCTGTGTTGTGTTGTGTTGTGTCAAATTGTCAGCTATGTTGGTTGAATTGTCAGCTGTGTTGTGCGGAATGGTCTGCTGTGTTGTGTTGTGTTGTGTCGAATAGTCAGCTGTGTTGTGTTGAATTGTCAGCTGTGTTGTGTGTTGTGCTGTACTGTGTTGTGTTGCATTGTGTTGGATGGTCAGCTGTGTTGTGTTGTGTTGAATGGTCAGTTGTGTTGTGCTGTACTGTGTTGTGTTGCATTGTGTTGAAAGGTCAGCTGTGTTGTTTTGTTGTGCTGTGTTGACGGTCAGCTGTGTTGCATTGTGTTGCCTTGTGTTGTGCTGCGTTTAATGGTCAGCTGTGTTGTTTTGTGTTGTTTTGAATGGTTAGCTGTTTGTGTTATGTTGCGCTGTGCTGTGCTGTGCTGTACTGTACTGAACTGTACAGTATGCAATGCATTGTATTGTACAGAACTGTACTGTGTTGTGTTGCAGTATGTTGTGTTGTCCTGCACTGTACTGAACTGTACTGTACTGTGTTGTGTTGCATTGTGTCGTGTTGTCCTGTACTGTACTGAACAGAACTGTACTGCATTGTGTTGTATTGCGTTGTGTTGTGTTGTCTTGTACTGTACTGAACTGAACTGTACTGTACTGCGTTGTGATGCATTGTGTCGTGTTGTCATGTACTGTACTCAACTGTACTGTACTGTGATGTGTTGTATTGCATGACATGGCATTGCATTGTATTGTATTGTGTTGTGTTACACTATATTGTGTTGTGTCGAATATAATATTGTACAGTGGAGTGATGGCCTAGAAGTAACGCGTCCACCTAGGAAGCGAGAGAATCGAGTGCGCTAGTTCGAATCATGGCTCAGCCACCAATATTTTCTCCCCCTCCACTAGACCTTGAGTGGTGGTCTGGATGCTAGTCATTCGGATGAGATGACAAACTGAGGTCCCGTTTGCAGCATGCACTTAGCTCATGTAATAGAACCCATGGCAACAAAAGTGTTGTTCCTGGCAAAATTCTGTAGAAAAATCCACTTCAATAGGAAAAACAAATAAAACTGCACGCAGGAAAAAATACAAAAAAAAAGGGTAGCGCTGTAGTGTAGCGACGCGCTCTCCCTGGGGAGAGCAGCCCGAATTTCACACAGTGAAATCTGTTGTGACAAAAAGAGAAATACAACGCAATACAATATTGTATTGTGTTGTATTTAATTGTGTTGTATTGCATTGTGTTACATTTTGTCACAACAGATTTCTCTGTGTGAAATTCCGGCTGGTTTTCCTGGGGAGAGTGCTTAACCAAAGTGCAGTGCTCACCCCCCACCCCCGCCCCCCTTTTTTTGCTGCTGTTTTTTCTGTCTGCAAGTGTATTTGTCATACTATCAAAGTGAATTGTTCTACAGACTCTCACCAGAGACAACCCTCTCGGTTGTTACATGTGCTAAATGCACGCTGCATGAGATTTTGATTTGTCATCTCGTCAGAATGACAAGCTCCCAGATCACAGCTCAAGGTTTAGTGGAAGTGGGAGTAAAGATGGCGATCTGTATTGGGGACTTGAACTCATGGAAACCCACTTCGACATCACCACTAGGTGACAGCTTCTCAAGTTCCTTGGTGATGTCTGAGCCTGTTTTGCATCCCTGTCAGTGTGTATCATATGGCATGGGTCAGTCTCGAAGTCGGATTTTATCTTTATCTCCATTTGTGGTTGTGCTTGACTGTCTAACAGTCCCCTGTGATGATACTGGGGGGCTTTTTGTTTTAAGAATGATGTTCCCACTTTCAGGAAATTTGTGTGTTGGAAGTTTGTTATTTTCTCTCATTCTCGTATTTCTGCTTTTTTTTTTGCTTTTTTTTTTTGCCCCCACTATTGTTTCTTTGCCATTTTCTGTGTTGATACTCTTACCTATCGGTTTATCTGTTTGTGTTCAAGAAAGTCTCATCTATTTTTGGGGTGGGGTGTTGTTTTAGACATGATTAGTGAACAGTTTTATTAGATTGTACATCCTATTTTTCATCCTGATGACAAATACCACTTTAGATTTAACAGGTCAGATTATTGGACTATTTTATTTGACAAAAGTATTGGACTGTTTCAGAGGCCAGATATCATTCCAGACATAACTCATTGCTGGACTGTTTCAAAATATATGTGCATGCACTCAAGGCCTGACTGTGCGCACTGGATGCTGCTGCTGATCAGGCATCTGCCTAGCAGATATGGTATAGTGTTGGACTGTTTCAGAGGACAGCTGATATTCCGTATATGTGACACACTGTTGGACTGTTTCACACAGAGAAATCTGATGTGATAAAAAGAAATACAAATACAAATACAGTACTGTTTCAGAGGACAGCTGATATTCCATATATGTGACAGACTGTTGGACTGTTTCAGAGGACAGCTAATATTCTATGTGTGACACACTGTTGGACTGTTTCAGAGGACAGCTAATATTCTGTGAGTGACACACTGTTGGACTGTTTCAGAGGACAGCTAATATTGTATTTATGTGACACACTGTTGGACTGTTTCAGAGGACAGCTATTACTCCATGTGTGACAAACTGTTAATCTGTTTCAGTGAGCAGATAATATTCTGTTTGTGGTGTGACACACTGTTGGACCGATTTCAGAGGACAGCTATTATTCCATGTGTGACACTTTGTATGACTGCTACAGCAGACAGCTGTTATTCTATATGTGACACACTGTTTGACTGTTTTAGAGGACAGCTAATATTCCATATATGTGACACACATGCTTTGAAGACTCTACGAGTTGAAATACACAACTTCTCCTCTCCCAAGTGGGTTCATAATTTTCCTCTTGTTTTTTGTGTATCCTGTTCGACACACTGTTGGACTATTTCAGAGGAAAGCTAATATTCCATGTATGTGACACAGTGTTGGACTGTTTCAGAGGACAGCTATTATTCCATGTGTGACACACTGTTGGACTGTTTCAGAGGGCAGCTATTATTCCATATATGTGACACACTGTTGGACTGTTTCAGAGGACAGCTATCATACCATGTGTGACACACTGTTGGACTGTTTCAGAGGACAGCTATCATACCATGTGTGACACACTGTTGGACTGTTTCAGAGGACAGCTATCATACCATGTGTGACACACTGTTGGACTGTTTCAGAGGACAGCTATCATACCATGTGTGACATGCTGTTGGACTGTTTCAGAGGACAGCTATCATACCATGTGTGACACACTGTTGGACTGTTTCAGAGGACAGCTATCATACCATGTGACATGCTGTTGGACTGTTTCAGAGGACAGCTATCATACCATGTGTGACACACTGTAGGACTGTTTCAGAGGACAGCTATAATTCCATGTATTGATGGGCGCAATAGCCAAATGGTTAAAGCATTGGGACTTTCAGTCTGAGGGTTGGACTGGTGGGTAAAGGGTGGAGATTTTTCTGATTTCCCAGGTCAACATATGTGCAGACCTGCTAGTGCCTGAACCTCTTTCGTGTGTATACGCATGTAGAAGATCAAATATGCATGTTAAAGGTCCTGTAATCCATGTCAGCATTCGGTGGGTTGTGGAAACGGGAACATACCCAGCATGCACACCCCCGAAAATGGAGTATGGCTGCATACATGGTGGGGTAAATAAACAAAACGGTCATACACGTAAAATGTTACATGACTGTCTGAGTGTGTATGTGTGCATGCATGAAATCTGATTGAATGACACATGAAACGAATGATGAGCGCCCAGTGGTAGCTATCAGTCGGCTCTACCCAGGTAGGCAGTCCGTTGTGCAAATAACCCCGTGTTTGCAAAGTGCTTAGAGCTTGGTCTCTTAACGAGGATAGGCGCTATATAAGTATCCATATCAATCAATCAATCAAACTGTTGGACTGTTTCAGAGGACAAAGCCAAAGAAGCAGAGGAAGAGATGCGGAACGTGGCACGCAGGGCACGTATTGAGTACAAAGAGTCCTTACGACGAGCTAGTCAAGTCATCCAGACTGCGAAAGCTTTCAGCAGTCCTGCAGCTTCTTCACAGAATAAACCTCCCATTCCACCAAAGTGAGTAACTGAAATAGAGTTGTGTCTTGAAAATTGTGCTCAAGAGGTGGATATCGTTGTTCTTGATTCCTTTGTTCACATTTTGTTTTTATATGGCATTGGAAGTTATGGATCACTAAACCAGGAACACGTTTAGGTATATGTCTGCGTTTGGCCTGTTTTTAATGTGTTTGAATTGTGTTTTCAACTACACATACTTTACCGTGACCCACTAATACAGACTCCTGTTTTTAAGTTCATATAACTTCGCACTAACAGACATGTCTTTGCATTGTCTTTTGAAGTCCTTATGCCTTTGCACTCACAGACATATAACAGCAGGAATAAGAACACATGTACAAAAGACAGTCATCAAGGTGTCATTAGAAAGCAGTGAAGGCTGTGATGATAAATAGATGTTTGCTCCTCTCAGTGCTGTTCCCCTCCATACCACAGACGTTCTCTCATTGAGCCTCATTCAGTATATTTACAGACTGTATGATGATAATTATTACAGTCATTACTCTATCTGACTCTCATATGTTTGCTTGCTTGTAAGAATGCACTTAAAGTTGATAAACTGCCTGTTAAGACTTGCTTGTGTTCACACGCATTGAAGAATGAGATCTTTTTGTTAGGTTTTTTTTGTTAAATCCATTTATTTCTCAGCAATAATATGCACAAAATATTTCAGTATCTTCTGTATGCATATTTTTGGGTTGCATGTAGGTGTGTGTTGTATATGTTTGTGTGTGTGTGTTTGAGTCACTGTGTTTATGAATGTGTGTGTTGTGTATGTCTGTGTGTTTTTCAGTGGAGTTGCTTTTTTGTGTGTGTCTTTCTGGGGTCTTTTTTCACCTCCACTCTTGCACATTTCTTTGTTACCTTAATCATGGACAGTTGCTTTGTGTTTCATTGATTTTCAAACAGTGCTCACTGATGTCTGGGTTTCTTGTTGCTCTCTTGTGGATTGTTTAGTGTGCCTCTGTCTTGTGTGATTGTGTGAGCATGTGCGCTGAGGCTTAATTAAGCAACTCGCTCAAACGATAACTGTGTCTGAAGACTGTGTGCTGTGGATATCAGGAGAGTGAACAATCAGGCGTCAGTGAAAGGCAGTAAAGGCAAGCCCAGGCCCCTGCGCCCCCGCAATCGTGCCATGGTCATCGACTGGTTTGTGAAGGAGGAGAAAGAGAAGGGCTCAGGCCTGGATCCTGACATAGGGAAAGTTGCTGAGTGGTTCCATGGTAAGACAGTGTGTTGTCTGTGTTTGTGTGTGCATGCGTGAAAATGTGTGTGTGTGATGTTTGTATACAACCTGTGTGTGGGTGTGTGTGCGCATGCATGCCTGCATGTTTACACCTGAACATGTTTGAATGAATGTGCATTTGGTTAAAGCAAATTGATATGAAACACCTTTCATATATATTTTAATATGAAGACTCGTAAGTTAAATCATACCTATGTGGGTAACAAAAACCTGTGAAGTTTGAAGTGTGAATTACATGAGATGATGTTTCAGTGTAAAGTGCTTATTATACCCCATTGTGTTTGAGAGTAAAGTGCTTGTTTCTTTGTGTAAAGTACTTATTACATCAGATGATGTCAGTGTAAAGTATTTATTATAGCAGATGATGTCTCATTGTAAAGTAATTATTACCCCAGGCGATGTCTCAGTGTAAAGTGCTTATCATACCAGATGATGTCTCAATATAAAGTGCTTATCACACATGATGATGTCAGTGTAAAGTGCTAATCATGCATGTCTCAGTGTAATATGCTTATCACCCCAGATAATGGCTCAGTGTAAAGTGTTAATCACACCAGATGATGGCTCAGTGTAAAGTGTTAATCACACCAGATGATGGCTCAGAGTAAAGTGCTAATCACACCAGATGATGGCTCAGTGTAAAGTGTTAATAACACCAGATGATGGCTCAGAGTAAAGTGCTAATCACACTAGATGATGGCTGAGTGTAAAGTGCTAATCACACCACATGATGTCTCAATGTAAAGTGCTAATCACACCAGATGATGTTTCAATGTAAAGTGCTAATCACACCAGATGATGTCTCAGTGTAAAGTGCTAATCACACCACATGATGTCTCAATGTAAAGTGCTAATCACACCAGATGATGGCTGAGTGTAAAGTGCTAATCACACCAGATGATGTCTCAATGTGAAGTGCTCATCACACTAGATGATGTCTCAGTGTAAAGTGCTAATCACACCAGATGATGTCTCAATGTAAAGTGCTAATCACACCACATGATGTCTCAATGTAAAGTGCTAATCACACCAGATGATTTCTCAATGTAAAGTGCTAATCACACCAGATGATGTCTCAGTATAAAGTGCTAAGCACACCACATGATGTCTCAATGTAAAGTGCTGATCACACCAGATGATGTCTCAGTGTAAAGTGCTAATCCCACCAGATGATGGCTGAGTGTAAAGTGCTAATCACACCACATGATGTCTCAATGTAAAGTGCTGATCACACCAGATGATGGCTGAGTGTAAAGTGCTAATCACACCAGATGATGTCTCAGTGTAAAGTGCTAATCACACCACATGATGTCTCAGTGTAAAGTGCTAATCACACCAGATGATGGCTCAATGTAAAGTGCTAATCACACCACATGATGTCTCAATGTAAAGTGCTAATCACACCAGATGATGTCTCAGTGTAAAGTGCTAATCCCACCAGATGATGGCTGAGTGTAAAGTGCTAATCACACCACATGATGTCTCAGTATAAAGCGCTCATCACACCACATGATGTCTCAATATAAAGTGGTAAACACACCACATGATGTCTCAATATAAAGTGCTCATAACACCACATGATGCCTCAGTGTAAAGTGCTCATCACACCACATGATGTCTCAATGTAAAGTGCTAATCACACCAGATGATGTCTCAATGTAAAGTGCTAATCACACCAGATGATGGTTCAGAGTAAAGTGCTAATCACACCACATGATGTCTCAATGTAAAGTGCTAATCACACCACATGATGTCTCAATGTAAAGTGCTAATCACACCAGATGATGGCTCAGAGTAAAGTGCTAATCACTCCACATGGTGTCTCAATGTAAAGTGCTCATCACACAAAATGATGTCTCGAAGTAAAGTGCTTATTACACCAGATGGTGTCTTGATGTAAAATTTGATGAAGTCTCAGAGCAAAGTGCATGTTGAACCTGATGCAGTGAGTTGATGGGGACAAAAGTATGAGGCAGACAGGTGGCCTTGATTTTGCAGGTGACTTTTTTCTTTCCTAAAAATGTTATTATTTATTATTATTATCTTTTTATCTTTTTTCTTATATAAATGATATATTTCTGTGTTTTTGTCAGG
>JAAQRG010293223.1:596-14491 GCA_011634625.1 Babylonia areolata | reverse complement strand
TTTTTTCTTTTTCTTTTTTTTCCCTCAAGGCCTGACTAAGCGCGTTGGGTTACGCTGCTGGTCAGGCATCTGCTTGGCAGATGTGGTGTAGCGTATATTGGATTTGTCCGAACGCAGTGACGCCTCCTTGAGCTACTGAAACTGAAACTGAAACTGCTGCTTCTGCTACTACTACTACCATCATAGTTATTACTGTGATTGACACTACGGTCTCAGCTGCACACCACTGTGACTCAACTGTCGCTGCTTTTATTGGTACACTGATGCAGTCACAACTGAAATACCGTTGTCACTAAAAAACAACAACAACAACAACACGAACAGGAACAGCGGAAGCAGCAACAGGAGCAAGTCGTAGTTGTAAAGACTGAGCCGTTTTCCATGGTCAGTAGCAGTTGTACTGAGCTGATACCGAGTAGCAGCCCAGCTAGAGCACCGGCAGCAGTAGCGGCAGCAGCAGAGGCAGCAGAAGGCAGTATAATATCCGGCACCAACTTGAACTTGACTGAAGTGAGCAGCAGCTGTAGCCCGGTAGTAGTTTAAAACTGAGTTCACTCAGTTGGTGTTTAGTATAATCAATGCTAAGCAGGCTATACTAGTTTCATCCCATGATTTTCGTGGACGTGAGAAATAACGCCGCTTAAAAAAAAACAAAAAAAACACAAAAAACAAAAAAACCAAAACAACAACAAAAAAACAAAAACAAACACACACACAAAAACAAACAAACAAAAAAACCGCCGGCGAATACTATATTTATATAGAAGATGCCAAATAGGGTTGACTACTTTCTGTGATACGCCGGGGTCCGGCATCGGTCAACCGTGGAACCATACATGACGACCCAGGAGAATCCACCCAAGTGAAACCGTGCACCTCAGTCTCAACAGCTTAAAAAAAAACCCCAAAAAACTCCTAGATGAAGACCCTAAATTGAAAGACCTTTTCTTTAGTGTAGATTGAATATAATGTTGTTGTTTTTTTTATAAGCTAGGCATGCAATCAGACCTAAACAAAGTTGAAAAATAATGAGGGGACACAAATAGGCCGCGAAGCCTGAGGCCTAAAGCCAGTCCCTATTACTACTACTACTACTACTCTTGCGGTAGGCCAACGGCTTTGGAGCGCGGCTCAGAACAGGAGCTCAGATCTGCAGAGCCTGTGTGTGTGTGTGTGTGTGTGTGCACTCTTGCATAACCAATAGGCACTGGCATGACCTCATTTTGTCTGAGCGTGACGCTTTCAACCGGCTCGAGTCTCTATCGGTCGGCCGGGTGTTTAACCTTGACGTTTGGGGCCGAAAAAAAAGGGGGGACGAGTGCCACGGTGTGTGGGAGGGGGGGGGGGGGCGGAGAGGGGGGAGGAGGAAGAGAGGGGAGAGGGTTACAGTAAGGTAGTTCAGTCTAATTTCTAATTAGTTTCTTTATAATTCTGTGGGGTGTGCCGGGGTGACGGGGCGAGTGGATTCAGTGAGGCAATGGCCGCGGGGTCACGGTACTGACGGCCACTGATCTGCTGAGAAATATATCTTTTTAGATCAGTGGTACTGGCGAACTGACGAAAGATGGAACAATCCAGGTCACCGAACAAGCTGGAATAGAATTATTTTGTTTTTCAGTCTCCCAGTACGCCTTTCCCTCCTTCCCTCCTTCCCCTCTCACTGACCTCTTCCACCTGCCTGGCGTACTCGGTGGAGTGCGTTAAAAAAGTGAGAATATAAAAATAAAATCTAGACAAAGTTGTAAGTTCCCAAGTGGTCTAGTGGTTAGGATTTCGCGCTCTCACCGCGACGGCCGGGGTTCGATTCCCCGCTTGGGAAGATTTTTTTTTTTTTTCAAACTTGTAAGTTGTGTGTGTGTGTTCGCGCGCGTCGTCTCTCTGATATATGATTCTCATAGAGAATATTCCGTCGGTTCGACCAACGCAGAGAGAGCGAGAGAATGGTCGAACTCAAATGTTTTACTGAAGGTAAAAGGATAAGCAACAAGCTTACCATACCCTCACACAAAAATGAATATTAAAGACAAAACAACTTGAAAGTACAAAGAGGAAGAAGAATTAGTTGATGAAGATCATCAGTAGTGAAGATGACTGACTAGACTCGCCGGAAACCGGCGAAGAAAGAGGAGGAGGGGGACAAAGACAGAGAAAGAGAGGGGGGAGGGGAGGGGGGGGGGAGGGGGGCGGGGCGGAAGAGAGAGAGGGGGAGACACAGAGAGAGAGGGAGAGAGAGAGAGAGAGAGAGAGAGAGAGAGAGAGAGAGCAAGGACCGACAGACAGAGACTGACAGATAGAGAGAGAACTGAGAAAGGGTAAGTTCCTCAGGGAGACAAAAATTAACCATCAAACACTGACACCCACAGCCACGGCACAGTGAACTGACTGACCTGACCGAAAATGCCGACTAACCACTGAACCTTATCAAACTGCAGCAGTGCATAATTTCTGCACCATATGATGAGTGCCGGCAATGGCTTACACATATGGGTATTTGCAATACTCTCTCTTCTACCGAGCTTTGTATAATAAGGGAAAACTTTGCGATAGGCTGCTGCAGCAGTGCATAATTATGATACACTGGAAGGAGATATCAGTGTCTATGCATAAATATATGAGTCAGTGGTGACAAAGATGGAAACGCAGACATAAAACAAATGATCAAAGAATAAATGAATGACGGAAGGTAAGACAGAAGGAAAGAAGGAACTGAAGAAAGGAAGGAAGGAAGGAAGGAAGAAAGAAAGAAGACTGGGCCTACTCACTTGGAAAGACAGAGGAACTTACACTGAAACATAAATGGGGGAAAAGGAAGAAAGAAACACAGAAAGAAACAAAGGAGTGAAAGGAGGAATGAGTGAAGGGGTAGCAAAGAAAGGAGGAACACTGAGAAAGGAAGGAAGAAAGGAATCAATGAACGACTGATTTAGTCTCAGTGTAACACCGACAACCATGCACGAACTGAACGGAGACACTTAGTGACAACACTCAAACATATCTGTCTGAACTTGAAGTTACTGTAATGAATTAACTCAGACAGATAGATATAAGTTGATTGATAGATAAATAGATAGATAGAGTAGAACGGCACATCAGTTTATAACACTGATAACACAACGTTAGCAAAAGAGCTGGAATAACAAAACAAACTCAACCCCCAGCCAAAACAAACAACCAACAAGAACACAAACAAACAAACAAATACACTCGCTCCCATGACTCATTTTGTTTTTCGTGTTCAGCTTCAGTTTCAGTTTCAGTAGCTCAAGGAGGCGTCACTGCGTTCGGACAAATCCATATACGCTACACCACATCTGCCGTGTGTTCAGCAGTCCCTGACTCATTTGGCAGTGTCAAGGAATGTCTGCCATTGCACAGGTGCTGGTTTCGACATGACTGACTGAAGCAATCCGTAGTAAGTCCCAAGTGGTCTAGTGGTTAGGATTTCGCGCTCTCACCGCGACGGCCGGGGTTCGATTCCCCGCTTGGGAAGATTTTTTTCTTTGATATTATGTTTTAAACGTTTTTAGATATGATTATTTTTTTGTTGTTGTATCATTATTGGTATATGACAGAGGAAAAAAATATTTGTTCAGTCTAAAGATATACTAGTGCATTTCCTGATTGAAGCAAGCCGTAGTAAGTTCCAAGTGGTCTAGTGGTTAGGAATTTCGCGCTCTCACCGCGACGGTTGGGGATCGATTCCCCGCTTGGGAAGATTTTTTTTTTCTTTAATATAATGTTATGTTGTTTTTCTTATTTAATGTTTTAGATATCATTGTTGTTACTGTTATTGTTGTTACCATCATCATTGCTATCTGACTGATGAGGATAATTTATTTTTAAAAATCTAAAGATACACTTGTACTTTTCCTCTCTTGATCTCTGAGGTAAACCAGCTGCGTATCAATCAAATACTTGTGACTGAATCTGATGTGCCACTTGGCTCAGTCTCCACTTTCGCAATGACTTTTGTGTGTGAAGGAAGCAGTTCTGTATTTTCCTGTAATTAAAAGAAATAATTTGTGACGGTAAAAGAGAGAGACAGAGAGAGAGAGAGAGAGAGAGAGACAGACAGACAGACAGACAGACAGACAGACAGACAGACAGACAGACAGACAGACAGAGTCAGATACATAGACAGAGAAACAGAGATAACGAGAAAGAAAGGCGCAGAGAGAGACAGAGAGAGAGAGAGAGACAGACAGACAGACAGACAGACAGACACAGACAGGGAGAGAGAGAAAGAGAGAAACAGTGAGAGAGAAAGAGCGAAACAGAGACAGAGACGTTAACAGACATAGAAACACACACACACACACACACACACACACACACACACACACACACACACACACACACACACACACACACACACACACACACACACACACACACACACACTCTCACACACACTCACACACAGAGAAAGAGAGAGAGATAGAGAGAGAACAACACAAGTGGTGGGTTCTGTTTAGTGGCGAAAATCATACTCATAATTTCATCATCAATCAGTGTTCGTAAGTGTTCCTATAATCGAACTCATTCACCAACAATAACAATATACATGAGTTAAATAGAAAAAAAAATCACCAAATATAATAAAAACATGATTGGTTTATTTTTCTAAAATTTAAAAACAAAATTGGTTTTGTCACTACAATATAGTGGTTACAACAACAAACTAAATAAATGAATAAAGGAATGAATGAATGAATAAATAAATAGTTAATGAAAATGAATAAACAAATAGATAAATAAATAAATGAATGAATAAATAAACAAATAAATGAATGAATGACATATAATAAATAAGTGAATAGATAGTACCATGACCATATAGGTCAAGCGGGGAATCGAACCCCGGCCGTCGCGGTGAGAGCGCGAAATCCTAACCACTAGACCACTTGGGACCTGACACCAGTTTCGACTGTATCCTTCATCAGGCATGTCGAAGAGCGGTGAGTCGAGATTCGAACTTTGAACACCACATTGATTAATTACTCGATCATGTTTCATACATTCCATAATCATGGTCAGTAAATTGTGTAGAAAGGTGAGACATAGAAAGCGTCACCTTCTCCTTTAATTGCCAGGATTCACTTTCTTGCTTGGAAAAGTTGTTTCGTTTTAGTTTTAGTTGTTTCTTCTTCTTCTTCTTCTTTTTTTCTTTTTTTTTTCTTTACCTCTTTCCACTTTCAGTTTGTTTTTGTTCACCACGGTTTTTTCTTTCCTCTCTTTCGTTTACAGTCACATTATTATTTTAACAATTAAACAGAAGAAGAAGCAGAAAAGAAAAAGAAAAAAAGAAAGAAAAAAAGAAGAAGTATCTTTTCAGCCATCACCTAGTGTCACAATCACTATTGCCATTCTTTGTCTTTTTTGTGCTGCAACTATTCCCACATTTACGATGTCTATTTGTTCATTTATTTAGTTAGTTAGCTATTCAGTTATTTATTTTACTCATCTGGGAGAACGTAGTAAGAACAGGCAAAGACACAGCTGCTCATTAAGCCCTGTTAATTAATCATCATCATCATTTCGGATAGTACTTTTTGTGTCTCGTGATCCTTTTCACGATCGTCTTCGTTATCATCATGTGGATGACCATAATTATTTATTGGTGACAGAAATATGGTGGTGGTGGTCGAGGTGGTGACTGGTCACAGTAGTACACAATTGCGAACTATACACTATACAGTAGCTCCCAAGTGGTCTAGTGGTTAGGATTTCGCGCTCTCACCGCGACGGCCGGGGTTCGATTCCCCGCTTGGGAAGTTTTTTTTTTCCAACTAGTAAGTTGTGTGTGTGTGTTCGTGCGCGTCGTCTCTCTGATATATGATTCTCATAGAGAATATTCCGTCGGTTCGACCAACGCAGAAGAGCGAGAGAATGGTCGAACTCAAATGTTTTACTGAAGGTAAAAGGATAAGCAACAAGTTACCATCTCTCACACAAAAATGAATATTAAAGACAAAACAACTTGAAAGTACAAAGAGGAAGAAGAATTAGTTGATGAAGATCATCAGTAGTGAAGATGACTGACTAGACTCGCCGGAAACCGGCGAAGAAAGAGGAGGAGGGGGACAAAGACAGACAGAAGAGAGAGAGAGAGGGAGAAGCAAGGACCGACAGACAGAGACTGACAGATAGAGAGAGAACTGAGAAAGGGTAAGTTCCTCAGGGAGACAAAAATTAACCATCAAACACTGACACCCACAGCCACGGCACAGTGAACTGACTGACCTGACCGAAAATGCCGACTAACCACTGAACCTTATCAAACTGCAGCAGTGCATAATTTCTGCACCATATGATGAGTGCCGGCAATGGCTTACACATATGGGTATTTGCAATACTCTCTCTTCTACCGAGCTTTGTATAATAAGGGAAAACTTTGCGATAGGCTGCTGCAGCAGTGCATAATTATGATACACTGGAAGGAGATATCAGTGTCTATGCATAAATATATGAGTCAGTGGCGACAAAGAAAGAAACGCAGACATAAAACAAATGATCAAAGAATAAATGAATGACGGACGGTAAGACAGAAGGAAAGAAGGAACTGAAGAAAGGAAGGAAGGAAGGAAGAAGACTGGGCCTACTCACTTGGAAAGACAGAGGAACTTACACTGAAACATAAATGGGGGAAAAGGAAGAAAGAAACACAGAAAGAAACAAAGGAGTGAAAGGAGGAATGAGTGAAGGGGTAGCAAAGAAAGGAGGAACAGTGAGAAAGGAAGGAAGAAAGGAATGAATCAATGAACGACTGATTTAGTCTCAGTGTAACACAGACAACCATGCACGAACTGAACTGAACGGAGACACTTAGTGACAACACTCAAACATATCTGTCTGAACTTGAAGTTACTGTAATGAATTAACTCAGACAGATAGATATAAGTTGATTGATAGATAAATAGATAGATAGAGTAGAACGGCACATCAGTTTATAACACTGATAACACAACGTTAGCAAAAGAGCTGGAATAACAAAACAAACTCAACCCCCAGCCAAAACAAACCAACCAACAAGAACACAAACAAACAAACAAATACACTCGCTCCCATGACTCATTTTGTTTTTCGTGTTCAGCTTCAGTTTCAGTTTCAGTAGCTCAAGGAGGCGTCACTGCGTTCGGACAAATCCATATACGCTACACCACATCTGCCGTGTGTTCAGCAGTCCCTGACTCATTTGGCAGTGTCAAGGAATGTCTGCCATTGCACAGGTGCTGGTTTCGACATGACTGACTGAAGCAATCCGTAGTAAGTCCCAAGTGGTCTAGTGGTTAGGATTTCGCGCTCTCACCGCGACGGCCGGGGTCGATTCCCCGCTTGGGAAGATTTTTTTTCTTTGATATTATGTTTTAAACGTTTTTAGATATCATTATTTTTGTTGTTGTTATCATTACTGGTATATGGCAGAGGAAAAAAATATTTGTTCAATCTAAAGATATACTAGTGCATTTCCTGATTGAAGCAAGCCGTAGTAAGTTCCAAGTGGTCTAGTGGTTAGGATTTCGCGCTATCACCGCGACGGTTGGGGATCGATTCCCCGCTTGGGAAGATTTTTTTTTTCTTTAATATAATGTTATGTTGTTTTTCTTATTTAATGTTTTAGATATCATTGTTGTTACTGTTATTGTTGTTAACATCATCATTGCTATCTGACTGATGAAGATAATTTATTTAAAACAATCTAAAGATACACTTGTACTTTTCCTCTCTTGATCTCTGAGGTAAACCAGTTGCGTATCAATCAAATACTTGTGACTGGATATGATGTGCCACTTGGCTCAGTCTCCACTTTCGCAATGACTTTTGTGTGTGAAGGAAGCAGTTTTGTATTTTTCTGTAATTAAAAGAAATAATTCGTGACGGCAAAAGAGAGAGAGAGACACACACACACACACACACACAGAGACAGACAGACAGACAGACAGAGTCAGAGACATAGACAGAGAAACAGAGATAACGAGAAAGAAAGGCGCAGAGAGAGAGAGACAGAGAGAGAGAGACAGACAGACAGACAGACAGACAGACAGACAGAAGACAGACAGACACAGACAGGGAGAGAGAGAAAGAGAGAAACAGTGAGAGAGAAAGAGACGGACTGGACAGAGAGAGAGAGAGAGACGACTGACAGAGAGAGAGAGAGAGAGAGAGAGAGAGAGAGAGAGAGAGAGAGAGAGAGACTGACTGACACAGAGAGAGAGAGAGACGGACTGACACAGAGAGAGAGAGACGCACTGACAGAGAGAGAGAGAGAGAGACGGATCACAGAGAGAGGAGAGAGAGACGGACTGACAGGAGAGAGAGAGAGACGGACTGACAGAGAGAGAGAGAGAGAGAGAGAGAGACGGACTGACAGAGAGAGAGAGAGAGAGACGGACTGACAGAGAGAGAGAGAGAGAGAGACGGACTACCGAGAGAGAGAGAGACGGACTAACAGAGCAGAGAGAGAGAGACAGAGAGAGAGAGACAGACAGACAGACAGACAGACAGACAGACAGAAGACAGACAGACACAGACAGGGAGAGAGAGAAAGAGAGAAACAGTGAGAGAGAAAGAGCGAAACAGAGACAGAGACATTAACAGACATAGAAACACACACACACACACACACACACACACACACACACACACAGAGAAAGAGAGAAAGAGAGAGAACAACATAAGTGGGATTCTGTTTAGTGGCGAAAATCATACTCATAATTTCATCATCAATCAGTGTTCGTAAGTGTTCCTATAATCGAACTCATTCACCAACAATAACAATATACATGAGTTAAATAGAAAAAAAATCACCAAAGTATAAGAATATGATTGGTTTATTTTTCTAAATAAGATTTAAAAACAAAATTGGTTTTGTCACTACAATATAGCGGTTACAACAACAAACTGAATAAATGAATAAAGGAATGAATGAATGAATAAATAAATAGTTAATGGAAATGAATGAATAAATAAATAAATGAATGAATAAATAAACAAACAAACAAATAAATAAATAAATGAATGACATATAATAAATAAGTGAATAGATAGTACCATGACCATATAGGTATTCAAAAAGATATATATAAGAAAAGCTTCCCAAGCGGGGAATCGAACCCCGGCCGTCGCGGTGAGAGCGCGAAATCCTAACCACAAGACCACTTGGGACCTGACACCAGTTTCGACTGTATCCTTCATCAGGCATGTCGAAGAGCGGTGAGTCTAGATTCGAACTTTGAACACCACATTGATTAATTACTCGATCATGTTTCATACATTCCATAATCATGGTCAGTTAATTGTGTAGAAAGGTGAGACATAGAAAGCGTCACCTTCTCCTTTAATTGCCAGGATTCACTTTCTTGCTTGGAAAAGTTGTTTCGTTTTAGTTTTAGTTGTTTCTTCTTCTTCTTCTTCTTTTTTTCTTTTTTTTTTCTTTACCTCTTTCCACTTTCAGTTTGTTTTTGTTCACCACGGTTTTTTCTTTCCTCTCTTTCGTTTTCAGTCACATTATTATTTTAACAATTAAACAGAAGAAGAAGCAGAAAAGAAAAAGAAAAAAAAGAAGAAAAAAAAAAGAAGCATCTTTTCAGCCATCACCTGTGTCACAATCACTATTGCCATTCTTTGTCTTTCTTGTGCTGCAACTATTCCCACATTTACGCTGTCTATTTGTTCATTTATTTAGTTAGTTAGCTATTCAGTTATTTATTTTACTCATCTGGGAGAACGTAGTAAGAACAGGCAAAGACACAGCTGCTCATTAAGCCCTGTTAATTAATCATCATCATCATTTCGGATAGTACTTTTTGTGTCTCGTGATCCTTTTCACGATCGTCTTCGTTATCATCATGTGGATGACCATAATTATTTATTGGTGACAGAAATATGGTGGTGGTGGTCGAGGCGGTGACTGGTCAGTAGTACACAATCGCGAACTATACACTAGCTCCCAAGTGGTCTAGTGGTTAGGATTTCGCGCTCTCACCGCGACGGCCGGGGTTCGATTCCCCGCTTGGGAAGAATTTTTTCTTTGATATTATGTTTTAAACGTTTTTAGATATGATTATTTTTGTTGTTTTATCATTATTGGTATATGGCAGAAGAAAAAAATATTTGTTCAATCTAAAGAGATACTAGTGCATTTCCTGTCCTGATCTCAGAGGTAAACCAGCTGGGTATCAATCAAATACTGGGGACTGAATTTGATGTGCCACTTCGCTCAGTCTCCACTTTCCCATTGACTTTTGTGTGTGGAGGAAGCAGTTTTGTATATATAAAAAAGAACTTGTTAGTGTTAGAGAGAGAGAGAGAGAGAGAGAGAGAGAGAGAGAGAGAGAGAGAGAGAGAGAGAGCAAATTAAGACTCTCAACACAAGCGGTGTTCGTTTGTATTTTTATAATCGAACTCATTCACCAACACAACAACAAATATATACATGAGTCAAATAGAAAAAAAGAAATGACCAGAATATAGTGAAAATATAATTTCTTGGTTTATTTCTCCGTCCAAACAAGAATTCTTTTTAAAAACCGTACTCATCACTACAATCATTACTAGAGTAACAAAATACATAAACAGACAAATAAATAAGCAAACAAACAAATGAATAAATAAATAAATAGATGAATAACTGATGATGATAATAATGCTATGGTGATATTGGTATTAAAATGAAAATTAAAAAAACAAAAAAA
Source organism: Babylonia areolata (assembly GCA_011634625.1). Lineage (NCBI taxonomy): Eukaryota > Metazoa > Mollusca > Gastropoda > Neogastropoda > Buccinidae > Babylonia > Babylonia areolata. The sequence goes on along the minus strand of JAAQRG010293223.1, from coordinate 3,797 downwards.
GCTTCCCAAGCGGGGAATCGAACCCCGGCCGTCGCGGTGAGAGCGCGAAATCCTAACCACTAGACCACTTGGGACCTGACAATCGTTTCGACAGAATCCTTGATCAGGCACGTCGAAATAAAGCAGGGAATGTAATCGAAACTTGCCCATCTCTTTTAAAGTGCCTTTCATTCCGCTATGAAACAGAAGAAAAAAGAAAAAAAAGAGATCAACAATTGATAACAAAACAAAACGAACACCAAACGACGAAGACTGTGATAACAAAATAAACCTTGAATCATGAACATGTTCACCGAACAAAGCGACTGCCAGCTGGACATGCGTTCCACTAGAGCGAGTCGAGGTCTGAACTTTGAACACGAGGTGTTCACACACACACACACACACACACACACACTCTCTCTCTCTCTTTCTCTCCCCTATTTTTTTCTTCAATTTTTTTCTTTCTTTTCCCTTCTCTTTGATTTTTATTATTATTATTATTATTATTATTATTTTCATTCATGGCTTGATGTAAAAAAGCAATTGTTGCTTATTCAATTTACCATCATGAAATAAAATCTTGACTTGACACACACACACACACACACACACTGAAGTATTAGAGAGTGTGACACTGTTGGACTGAGATAACGCTAACCTATACCTCGCGCAAAATCGATTGTATGTTTTCTTCTAAAACAAAAAGACAGAAAAAGAAAGCTCACCATTCTAATGTACAGAGTATGACACGGTGCTGTAAAAACAAAAATAACTTTTGAAGTGACTTGATTGCATTTGTGGTAATACCATTACTCCCGTCATCATCTTTGAATGTAAACACTTGAAAATGTTTTGCCTCGTCCATTTACAAAATTTGCAGTTCCATCTGTTTCCGTATTGGAAACGTTTTATATGACGATCAACTTATGTTTGAAATTGTTCATAGCAACTAACTCAGTCCCTGAGGAGCCCCGTTGGCTCTTTGTTGCAGTTTTACTGGTTGTATTTGACTGTGCTTTCATATCTGTGAAACTGCATGTTTGGTGCATATCTGTTATGCATGTGTGGGTGTATGTGTGAATGTGTGTCTTCATGTTTTACATTTATTTGCTTATTTATCATCATTGTTGTCTTATTTATTTGTTTATTTATTATTATTATTATTACCTTTTTTTCATATTTTAATTATTATTTATTTATTTATCTATTTATGTATTTATTTACTTATTTATGTACGCTTATCTATAATTTATTCACTCTTTTTTTCTCAAGGTCTGACTAAGCGCGTTGGGCTACGCCGCTGGTCAGGCATCTGCTTGGCAGATGTGGTGTAGCGTATATGGATTTGTCCGAACGCAGTGACGCCTCCTTGAGCTACTGAAACTGAAACTGAAACTGGTTGACTAGTTAATTTGTTGCTTTTATTTTGTTCTCTACACTTTTTCGTGTAAACCCGGGACAGGAGACAGGGAAAGTTGTGAGTGACGACATGAAGAATGGGCTGGGGTCGGTGGGAAAGCAGGTGGATTTTCGTCCAAAATCACAATTGTGGATAGATACTGAATAGAAGAACGAACACGCACACACACACACACACACACACACACACACACACACACACACACACACACACACACAGGCACTATAAAAACCAAAGAAAAAGAATTGCTCTTAGTACCTTCACGCACCCACATTGGATAATAAAAAAAGGAAGAAAAAAAAGACGTGAAGATGATCACAATTCTTAGATGCTGTCGATCATATGCTTACACTGCGTATATCTTCATGATTAATTATGTATTCAACTATTTATTTTGTTTCTTGTTTTACTAGATTTGGTTATTACACATTAATTTATCTATACATCAATCGTTTATTTACTTTCAGCTATTCACTGTCAACTTATTTCCTTTATTTTATCATTGATTTATTCAGTAATTCGTTTAACCATTGATTTGTTTATAACTAGAGTATTTCGTTGGATACTGAAAAACTGAGCATTGTCACTCGTTACGTTTGTGCGTCAGTTCGGTTGTTCAGTTCTTGGGTATTTTCCTCACTTATATTCTATATTTTCCTTTTATTAATTCATTTATTTATTCATTTATTTATCTACTTATCTATTCATTCATCGATGTATTTATTGATTTATTTATTTATCTATTTTCCTTCGTTAGTGGGCTGCAACTCCCACGTTCTCTCGTATGTACACGAGTGGGCTTTTACGTGTACAGCTGTTTTTACCCTGTCATGTAGGCAGCCATACTCCGTTTTCGGGGGTATTCATCTACTCATGTATTTATTTATCAATTCACTCATTAATCAATTCATTCATTCATTCGTTCATTCATCCATCCATCACTGTCGTTTAAAAACACCAGGTACTGTCAGCGGCCCAGTTTCTGACGCCGCTAATACAAAACAAATTTCAAACACTTCAATCAGAAGTTTAATTAACTGCAGGGGGAGAACTTGAATAAGGCTCTTTTCTCTTCAGAATTCCCTCCTTCCTTCCTTCCTTCGTTTCTTCCTTTCTTATTTTCAAATCGGTTAGGCAGTAAAAGAAGAAAAATATTTGCCTGGTGAAATGGGATATGTACATCCAAGCGTGAATCTTCCCTTCTTCCCGGGTTTTTGCCCTCTCTTTTGCTGCCATCTCTGCCTCTCTTTGTCTGTCTCTCTCTCCGTCTCTGTCTGTCTGTCTCTCTCTGCCTGTCTGTGTGTCTCTCTCTGTGTCTCTGTCTGTCTGTCTCTCTCTCTGCCTCTCTGTGTTTGTCTCTCTCTGTCTCTGTCTGTCTCTCTCTATGCCTCGCTCTCTGTCTCTCTCTCTCTGTCTCTGTCTGTCTGTCTCTCTCTGCCTGTCTGTGTCTCTCTGTGTGTGTCTCTGTCTGTCTGTCTGTCTCTCTGCCTCTCTGTGTTTGTCTCTCTCTGTCTGTCTCTCTCTATGTCTCGCTCTCTGTGTCTCTCTCTGTCTCTGTCTGTCTGTCTGTCTCTCTGCCTCTGTCTGTCTGTCTGTCTCTCTGCCTCTCTCTGTGTCTGTGTCTGTCTGTATGTCTGTCTCTGTTTCTCTCTGTGTGTGTGTGTGTGTGTGTGTGTGTGTGTGTGTGTGTGTGTGTGTGTCTGTCTCTGTGCCTCTGTGTGTGTGTGTGTCTGTCTCTGTCTGTCTGTCTGTCTTTCTACCTCTCCTGTGTCTCTCTCTGTCACTCTCTGTCTGTTTGT
>JAAQRG010293219.1:0-14474 GCA_011634625.1 Babylonia areolata | reverse complement strand
CACTGGATTTCTGATCCAGTGTTCACCAGTGATCAGGGTTCGATGCTCCGTTTCCGCAATGTGCTGTGTCCATGGGAGAGGTACTTGACTCCGGTTTGTCCTCACTCCGCCTCCACCTCACTGCACCTCACCACCTCACTCCGCCTCACACTACCTCACTGCACCTCACTGCACCTCATCACCTCATCACCTCACTGCACCTCACTCCACCTCACCACCTCACTGCACTCCGCCTCACTGCACCTCACCACCTCATCACCTCACTGCACCTCACCACCTCACTGCACCTCGCTGCACCTCATCACCTCACTGCACCTCACCACCTCACTGCACCTCACCACCTCATCACCTCACTGCACCCGGAGTGACAGGTCGGGGAAGGTCAACACGGGGAACAAAGAGAACCGGGCCACGCCTTCCTGTGCCCAGCTCTGAACACAGTGGATAGGAATTCACTGCCCCGATGGCCGTAAAAGACTATCAGACGTTTTATCATTCCCATAATATTGCCAACGTAACTCCTCACGTTCTTTCTGGTCGACTTTTTTTTTCAAAACACACCAAGGTTATATTCCACACATTAAATCATTATCATCCAAATGAGATCATGACTAAAAAAAAAAAAAAAATCAAAAGTCGTAAAATCAATCTGAATCATCGGGTATGCTCATGACCTTGACTGTTAACATTTCAGTTTGCACACACGTTATGGACAACATGTGATGACTGTTTCTGTGGCAATGGTGTCAGAGTAAAGCCACTGACGGATTTGGAATACCAGCCACAGAGAGTTATGCCACCTGAAGACTGGAAAAGCTTAGTGTGTGTGTGTGTGTGTGTTCAGAAAATATTGTATCATGGAGTATACAAGTCATTCTGATATTTGTGAAAGAATAGAACTGATAAATATATTATGTCCAAAGTATGTATTCTCGTTTTGTAACTCATTTTCTGCAGGTAAAAATGTTTTATTATGTCTTCAAAATTCAATGAAGTTGGCAATATATTAGTCAGGACACTTTGACGCAAATAAAGAAACGTTGATAATTAATCCAAACGTTCTGAGAAGTCTAGTTATGGCTTTGTCTTGTTTTCTGAAATCCTCCATGCTCCAACAGGGGTCGCGGGTTGATCAAAATCTCGCGTGTGTGTGTGTGTGTGTGTGTGTGTGTGTGTGTGTGTGGCTACATGTGTCTGATTGGCTGGGACGCCAGAGCCCAGCGGGGACTGTCTGAAGCCTTATCGTTGTCTCCCATCCTTCTCACTTTGTTGCCCCCACCACTTGGATTATCCTGAAAATGTCCGCTGTACACGTGGCATGCATAAATATACATGACAACAGATGGGCCTGCGTGCGCGCGCACACACACACACACACACACATACACATACACGCGCGCGCGCGTGGAGAGAGAGACAGAGACTTCGGAGACAGAGAAAGAAACTCTCAAGGTTCGAAAACTTTGTTGCTCAGAAATGAAAGATTTTGGGGAGTTTCTGCAAATCAATTGTCTTTCCATACTACTCTAAACGTAAGACCAGACCAGCAGACATGTCGTTGATAATCTTTTCCAGTCCGTCGACTTGTGTAAATTCCTAGCTATGAAAACATCCCTCTCAGATTTTAAGATTTACTTATAACAAGACAAAACTATATAAAAAAAATATTATTGTTGTCCTGTTTGTCTGTAACTGTAGTGTATTGTGACACGCTCCATAGAATAGAATATTGTTTTAACCAGAGTCAAAGCTCAGGTTGATGAGAACAACACCAGGTTTATCGCCCTTCACAAACCAGGGAAGAGAAGTGACGAAGAGGTGCTGTGGAGTGCAGTGAGGGCCCGCCACGTGATGACAGCGAACAATCCTTGTCCCCACATCTCCACACACAGTTCTCCCCACCCCCTCTCCCCCCACCTGCATGCTGCCTTCACCTGCCTGACGACCACACAAGCCACTGGCCCGTGACTGACAACAGAAGGAAAAAAAAGTTTAAAGCTGAGGAAGAAGAGAGAGTGGGGTGGAGGTGTGAGTGCGGTGGTCTTTCTTCTCTGTACACCCCACTCCGCACTTCACCTTCCTCTCGCCACCCCACTCTCTTGCCCCCACCCCCAGTCCCCACATCCCCACCCCCTCCCCGACAGGTGACGAAGGCGTGAAGCTGGGCGACCCCCGACGCTACAAGTGGCTGCTCTCTGTCCCCCACCCCCCTCCTTTCCCGTCTCCTGCTCCCCAGCCTGCCAGCCTGTCCCACGATCGTTTCCCTTGTAGCGGTGACCGCCCCTTCCCCTACCACTCACTCACAGTCTCTCTATCGCTCGCAGCAGCAGTGCAGGCAGGTAGGACGAAGACGACCACAGGGGAACAAAGTCGGTGTGTGTGTGTGTCTGTGTGTGTGTGTGTGCTTCACGCACACTGTAGCGGCCTGATCGGATTTGTGGAAGCAGTGAACGATTCCAGCCCACCACCCCCTCTCACTTCTGTTCTTCTTCATCTTCAGCCAGCGCCACAACTGATCATCACTCGCTACCCAGCCAGCATCCGAAGCAAGCTGATCTTCACTTCGGACAGTCCACATCTTCCCAGCAGGGCAGTAGTTGTTATTTCCCTCGAGAATGGGATACGTTGGACTTGGATAAGCGGCCAGCATCTTGGCACGGAGATCAAACGTCGCTCTTACTCCACGGGAAAGTGGCCAAGTCCACGACTTACTGTCTGTGTGGGTTTCTCTTTTTTCACGCTCCCGCTACGAACTGACAGCAGTTCAAACTCGACATTACTCGGCTTTGATTCCTGCTGTGGAAGTCAAGCTGTGCCCGGACCATCGCTTTTCAGTTCAGCAGCTCGGAACATTGGTGTATCACATGTGGATATCAGTTTTATAAAAAGAAGGGATACTGGTTTAGCTCACAGTTCGGTGTGTTTGTGCTGGTGTGGGGAAGTGGGGTTTGGGGACATTTTGTTTTTTTTTTCCGCACAGTATGTTGATCTCACTGACTGACATGTGGAGTGACATGGGCCTTCAAGTTGTGACAGGGGGGTAGCGGTGTGGGGCCTGCGGTGTGTGCTGAGATTTGGGTATCCCGCATTTGACAAACACAGTGACATTGTGTGTGTGTGTGTGTGGGTCCACGAGGTGTGTGTGCGTGTTGTCAGCGACAAGAGACGTTACAACAGTGTGTGTTGGTGGTGTGACGTTCAACGGGACAGTATGGACAGGACTTACGTGTGTCAGCTTGCCTCGGGCTGTTCAGGTAAGTGGCTTTCTGTTTTGGGACCTTACAAATCTGTCTTTACTTCTGTTCTGTAGTTTTGTTTTACAAAGATTGCATTTTGAATGAAAATTTGTTCATGTTTACTCGTCCAAATGAAAAATGAAAAAAAAAAAGACTATAACAGCTTCGTTTTTGTTTTTTAATCAAGTAATATCACAATATCACACTGAGTCACGCCCCGCACACACACACGCCCGCGCTCACGCACGCACACACACTATCACACACAGTACACACACACACACACACACACACACACACACACACACACACACACACCATCCACCCACATCACACACACACACAGAGACACACAAACAGAGACACACAAACAAAGACACACAGCACACACACACACACACACACACACACACACACACACACACACAATGCAGACAAACATTCCTGAAATCGCGAAGTACTAAATATCAAAACAACGGCCAAGAAGATTCGAGAGTTGAAAGTGTGTGTGTGCCTGCATGTGTGTGTGTGTGTGGGGGTGGGTGGGTGGGTGGGTGCAGTGTGGGTGGGTGGATTGGATGGACTGTGTGTGTTGGGGAAGACGTGCGTGTGTGAGGGGGAGGAGTATGTCTGCATGTGTGTATTTGTGTATTGGTGTGTGTGTTTATCTATCTATCTATCTCTCTCTCTCTCTCTCTCTCTCTCTCTCTCTCTATATATATATATATATATATATTAGTAAGTGTGTGTGTTGCCTTGTGTATGTGTGTAAGTGAATGAGCGATAAAGAAAGATATATATATATATATATATATATAGAGAGAGAGAGAGAGAGAGAGAGAGAACAAAATCGTTCATGTTGTTGAACTCTGAAATAAAGGCACTGAGGAATATCGTTCATCATGCGTCAGGGAAATGCCCTTCAAACACCAGTGTGAAGTGAATTTCGAAAACAATACATCCACACATAGCTGTCCGTCCTTGAAGCGAACAAAAGGAAAGGTGGGAAACGACATAATATAGTTATGTGGGGTTTAGCTGGGATTATAACGTGGCATATAAAATTTCACTCACACACACACACACACACACACACACACACACACAGACGCACGAACGTACCACGCACGCCACATAACTGTCGCAAAGAGACAGAGTCCCAAGAGATCTGGAATCAATTCACAAAAAAAACGTCTTCTCCACCGACTTCCACCACCAGGATCCCCGACAGCTCAGCTGTACCGTACTCCCAGCGGGGGGTGTGATGCGGCAGGGAAGCAGAGAGATTCAGGGACCGTTCAGTCCGTGAGAGAGATCACATACACACAGGTCGCAGCAGCCCCAGGTATCCATCGGGAGGGAGGCAGGACAAGGATACAAAGGCTGTAATCGTCTGTCAGACATCTCCGCCGATCTCTTCCCTCGCTCTCCCGCCCCATGCCCCTCCCTCCACTCAGCCTCGCTGTCAACACGCTGTCTTGAACCAGGGAGTCTGTCGTTCGCGTGGTGTCTTGTTCCATCGGTGGTCCTTTTCAACCACTCTCTCCCTTCTCTAATTGCTGTCTGAGTCTCGGTTAGTGTGACGAGAAAAGTGAGGATGGAAGGTGGGGGGACGGGTGTGGGGGCGGGGGGGGAGAGAGGGGGGGGGGATGTCAGTTCAACTGAAGTCCGTCACCATCGGGATAATCTGTATCCAATGGGGGACTGGTCAGCGGTAATACCAGGAGCGAGCCTGGGGTTTTATTGTATTGTGTTGTATTTCGTCGTACTGTGTGGTTCTGTGTTGCGGTGTATTGTACTGTGTTGAATTTATGACTGTTTTGGTCTCAACAGATTTGGGGAGTTGTTCTTCCCGGGGAAAGCGCGTCGCCGCGGTGTAGTGCCACCACATGCTTTTTATCAAATGTTTGTGAAGGGCGCAATAGCCGAGTGGTTAAAGCATTGGACTTCCGACCCGGGTTCGAATCTCGGTAACGGCGCCTGGTGAGTAAAGGTGGAGATTGTTTAGATCTCCCAGGTTAACATGTATGTGCATACCTGCTTGTGCCTGAACCCCCTTCGTGTGTATACGCAAGCAGAAGATCAAATACGCACGTTAAAGATCCAGTAATCCACGTCAGCGTTCGGTGGGTTATGCAAACAAGAATATACCCAGTATGCACACCCCCGAAAGCGGAGTATGGCTGCCTTCATGACGGGGTAAAAACGGTCGTACACGTAAAAGCCCACTCGTGTACGAGTGAACGTGGGAGTTGTAGCCCACGAACTAAAAAGAAAAAAAAATGTTTGCAAGTTTGCACTTTTTTTTTCTTTCTTTTTTTTTCTTTCTTTCTTGCTTTTTTTCTTCTTTTTTTTTCTTTCTTTTTTTTAACTGTCATAGTTTAAAGCGGATTACGGATTTTCACGAGGACAACAATTTTTTTTACCGTAGATTTTTTTCTTTTTTTCTTTTTTTTTTTTTGATACATGCGCTGAGTACTGGCCACACATAGGTGCTCTGTTTATCGTTTCATCCAAAAGACTAGCGCACAGACCATCACTCAAAGCCAGATTTGACGGGGCGGGAAGTAAGAAATCCAGGTCGCTATACGTGGGACACGACCCCGAGAGCACCAGCTTTCTAGCTGGACGCATTCCCGCTGGGCCAGGGGTCAACGTCAGAGGACCACCATCAGCTTGTGGTGTGACAGTCCGTTCCACGCTGTTCTGGACGTGGCCAGCGTGCAGTGGTGTGTTGGGGTTCAAAGCTGTGACATGATGCGTTGTTGAGCGAGTTTTTTGGGGATGTTGGACTGGTTTGTGTGTGTGTGTGTGTGTGTGTGTGTGTGTGCGTGAGAGAGAGAGAAAGAGAGAGAGAGAGAGAGCACTGAATCGTTTGATGTCATTATCTGTAGAGCTCCAGTGACGTGAAACCTTTGAGATGAATAACCGGGAAAAAAGGCACAATACCCATGCTGTCACATGGACCTGTAAGCTAATGAGAGGAAGTACCATTTAAAGTGTCCCTTACCTTATTAGTTTCTTTGACTCCAAATCTGTTTTTCTTTTCTGCTTCATTTTATTTCTTTGCACTTTTTCGTTATATTGTGCACCGCCATGTCACTAGAGCTCAAAAGCTAATGACATTAAACATGTCAGTGTTTATTTCACAGAGAGGAGAGAGAGAGAGTGAGAAAGAGATTTGGGTGTCGAAACAAGTTTTACGCATATAATATATAATATCTCATATATATCTTACCCCAGTATATCATATGTATGATATATCATGATATATATTCACACACACACACACATATATGTATATATATATATATGTATATGTGTGTGTGTGTGTGTGTGCGTGTGTGTGTGCGTGCGTGCGTGCGTGTGTGTGTGTGTGTGTGTGTGTGAATATATATGTATGTGATAGATGTGTGTGTGTGTGTGCGTGTGTGCGTGTGTGTGTGCACAGGAAGGTACAGAGATATACAGAAAGACAGGAATAAGCCGAGAACATTATTCCATAAAGTTTCTATGATGTTTGTATGACCTAAATCAATGCTTTGAAAGGGATGAACTAGGGACTGTATAAGAAAAGGGGAGGGAAGGAATGAGTTGTGTTATTTCAGCCAGTCCTCCTTTGAGTAGCCTGGTCTGTAGCACACATCTCCCAACGATAAAGGCCTTAGCGTGCTGCTAATGAAAACATTGGGAAAAGAAGTCATGTTGCTGGGGAGATGGACATAGTGACTCTGACAGACAGGCAGACAGATTCAAGATTCAAAAACTTTATTACTCAAGGATAAAGATTTTAGGCATCGTCTAGTCTTCCAGTCTGTCCTTGTGACAGCAATAACAATAACAACATTAACGATAACGACACAATAATAAGTTTTAGGGAGAGAGAGACAGGTGGACAGATAGAGAGACAGAGAGGGAGATTAGCTTCTGTAGCCAGACAGAAGACATCCAATTACTCCACAGAAAAGCAAGGAAATGACATATAAAAATATATATATACAGACTGTTCAAGATGAATGGGAACAGTATCAGTTTACGGAGAGAAATGGAGTGGGGCAGGGAGAGAAATAGAGTGGGGCAGGGAGAGAAATGGAGTGGGGCAGGGAGAGAAATGGAGTGGGGCAGGGAGAGAAATGGAGTGGGGCAGGGAGAGAAATGGAGTGGGGCAGGGAGAGTGGGGTAGGGAGAGATGGAGTGGGGTAGGGAGAGAAATGGAGTGGGGTAGGGAGAGAAATGGAGTGGGGCAGGGAGAGAAATGGAGTGGGGCAGGGAGAGAAATGGAGTGGGGTAGGGAGAGATGGAGTGGGGTAGGGAGAGAAATGGAGGGGTAGGAGAATGGAGTGGGGTAGGAGAGAAATGGAGGGCAGGAGAGGGGGCAGGGAGAGAAATGGGAGGGGGTAGGGAGAGAAATGGGAGTGGGGCAGGAGAGAGGGGGCAGGAGAGAAATGGAGGGGGCAGGAGAGAATGGAGTGGGGCAGGGAGAGTGGGGCAGGGAGAGAAATGGAGTGGGGCAGGGAGAGAAACAACGGAACAAAAGGACACAAAGTTGGAGTTAACCAGCGTCATGAGAGAAGCAAGTACACTGTCAGCGGTTTTTTCTCACGTAGCCCTGGGGTATAAAAAGGAAAATGAAATAGAAAAAAGAAAGGCAGAGAAAGAGAGCTAGAGAGAGAGAGTACCAGTGACAGAGAGAAAGTTGGCGTAGTGTGTGCGTGCGTGCGTGTTTGTGCGTGTGCGTGCGTGCGTGTGTGTTCTTCTCTTTCTTTTATTGAACACCTTTACACTGTCAGTTATATTAGACGGTAAAATAGGACTTTTTTTGGCCTCTGTTGCATGCAGGTTTTGGAGCACCAGCTTTTCTTTTCACACTTTTAAAAAAAAGTGTTTCGCATGCTTCTTCATTGGCAAAAAGTCTAATTATTTTTTCATCTGTATTTTTTTTTCACATCGATTTTCGATTCATAAACAGTTTGTTTCCATTGTGTTGCTCCAAATCACCAAGTACTCAAAGCAGCAATCTTCCAGGTATGCAAAGTCCTTTTTCTGACTCTTCTGGTCTCATGGACAATTTCGGTGAATACTTAAGTGTCAAAGTGAGGTTAAAAAAAAAAAAGAATAAAAAAAGAAAGAAAAAAAAGGACTACGAATAGAATTGTCTTGTTATGTGTGTGTGTGTGTGAGTGTGTGTGTGTGCGCGCGCGCGCGCGTGTGTGTGTATGCGTCTACGTGTGTGCGGCTGCGTTAACTGCAAGCTTGCTTGACATTTCAAGAAGAGTTACTGAGGAAGGGGGAATGACTGGAGGAGGGGATTCGATGAACGAGACCGAGGAAGAGACAGACAGACAGACAGACAGATGAAATGGAAGAGCCAGAAAAGATAGAAGTGACAAGAGAATATATATTTTCTTCTTCTCCTTCTTCTTCTTCTTCTGTGACTCTACGAAGAGTCTGCGAACAGTGACTGGAGCGCCGCACGGTAGAACTGTTCACCAAATGTTTCCAGGTATGTCGGTTGTGTGTTAAATACTGGGTCTTCAGCTGTGCAAATGGTTTTCCCGCCCATGCCTGACAGAAGCTGAAACCAACGCGCTAGTCAGGCCTAAGACTTGGATTCGGATCTTCGGAAGGTTGTCCAAGAAATTAATAATTATTCAAAACATTTAGTTTCAAAAACAAAAAGGTGTTTCATGAAAATTGGTCAGTTTAGGTTTCGAAAGACTAGCTGTCTTGTTCCTGGCTGGACAAGAATGTGATAGATATTACCTTGTTTTCGCGTGAACTTTTTTTCCTTTTTCCGTTTTTTTTCAAAAGTTTGCTCGAAGGCCATACAGACAAAATCGATAGAATAAGCTTATAATGTCTCGACTAGGAGACAGATACATTATTCCAAAAAGCCTTAGGGTTGCTCGCTTTAATTAGCTTTATTAAGTGACGGTAATGTTGGTATTCTGAGACGTTCAGCATATGAAAGCGCGCGCGCGCTCACACACACACACACACACACACACACACACACACACACACACACACACAGATCTCCCCTCCTTTCATCCTCCTCCCTTCCCCTTCTTTCCCTCCTCCCCACCCTATAATCCTTCACCCCCTCACTTTCCCTCCCTTCTCCTCCTCCCCCTCTCACCCACCACCCCCACCCACCTCTCACGCCCACTCGCTGTATCAACTTAGGGATGTCCACTGCCGACGCCCCCCAATCTGGCGTCTTTACTGCTGCACAAAGGCTGTGGTCACCACGCCTGTCTTGCTGACCACTGGCCTGCGGTCCTCGTGCTGTGTGTCCGGCAGTGACCGCTGTCCGCCCCGTGACGTCTGGTCAGAGATGTCTGGGGTCAGATGGAGTGGGCGTGGTCCGCACACACTGCCCACTCCTCCCCACCACTGTCACCTCCCCCCCACACACCCCCGCCCCCTTCCTCTCACCGTCCTTGTCCGGCCACTCCTGTGCTGGGCTGGGTTGTTGCGTTGCATTGTATACATTTGTGTTGAGCGCCAAGTATCAGGTTCAGGTTCAGTTTCAGTAGCTCAAGGAGGTGTCACTGCGTTCGGACAAATCCATATACGCTACACCACATCTGCCAAGCAGATGCCTGACCAGCAGCGTAACCCAACGCGCTTAGTCAGGCCTTGAGAAAAAAAAAGTGAATAAATAATAAATACATTTTTTTTAAAGGTGGATAAATAAAAGATAAAAAAAAACCCTACTACTGCCACTACTAATAATATGTATGAGGCGCAAAAACTTGAAGTATAAGCGTACATAAATAAATAAATAAATAATAATTATAATATACAAAAATAAATATAAAAAAGGTAGTAGTAGTAGTAGTAATAATAATAATAATAATAAATAAATAAATAAGACAACAATGATGATAAATCAGCAAATAAATGTAAAACATGGAGACACACATACACCGACATATGCATAACAGATATGCACCAAACATGCAGTTTCACAGATATGAAAGCACAGTCAAATACACATAAACGTACATGACCCCCAACACACACACACACACACACACACACACACACACACACACACACACACACACACATTACCCTGCACCTCCTCTACCCTCCTCCTCCACACACTCATTTCTAGGCTACGTATCGCAGCTTCCACGGCGCACACACACACACACACACAGATGAACACTTACTTGTACAAGCACACACACATACGCCCATATCCCCCATCCCCGCCCCCACACACATATATACAAAGATATATATGTATATATACACCCGCACGTTCCAATATCCCGTTGCTCCCACAGTGTAGGCATGCATACATTCACATACCTCATCCTCTACCCCCCTCCCCCCACCCCCTTTTCACACACACACACACACACATACGCATACGCATACGCACGTGCACAGAACTCTCCTGACACTTGTGTACACTTACACCCTCGCGCATGCACAAACGCACTCAAACACACAGACAACACATACACACAAACACACACATACACACACGCACAGAGACTGCCACTGATTGGCCGCAAGAGGGATGGGAAAAGATCTCTGATGCCAAGAATGCGGCGTCTAGTGTGTTGCTCAGTCTATTGTATTTGGAAAAGCCCACAGAGACTGTTCCGTTTTGAAATTGGAAATGATGCCGATATTTGTTTGATTAGCAAAGCATCGTGCTCTACCTTTCATGTTAGCCTTACGGCCGCTCCCTCTCTCTGCTTTTATTTCTTTGAGGCGATCGATGGTGTGATGGCCTTGTACCTGTTCTTTTGATATTCTTTGACTTTTCTGAGGATTTCCGATTTTCCTAGATGTAGGCCGCTCGTTGGTGTTGCGTTACCAGCAAGTCTGTCAGCTCGCTCATTTCCCTTAACACCTGCATGTCCCGGGCAGTATGACCATGTGAGTTTTTTTAATCTGAAAGTTGCGCATTGCCTTATGCCACTCTGGGTTTCCTATTCCATTTTCAATTTTCTGTATGAGGTTCATTGAGTCGGTTAGAATCATGGCATGTTGGTTTCCGGGCATATGGATGGACGATAGCCACTGGAGGGCATGTGTCACAGCTTCAACTTCCATCGTTAGGCTGAAGGTTGTGACTTTGTAGGCAGCATTCTCTTCCCTAATTGTTTTTCCATTTTGTTTCGCAGTGAATCCCCAACCGGATTGGTCTTTGGTGACTGAGCCATCTGTGTATATGATGATGTCCTCTTCTTTGCTGTTTTCTTCTATGAGTAGCTTCACTTCCACATCAGTTTTGCCCTCTGGCCATTCCTGACAATGTCTTCCTAGAGTGGGTGAAATGGCTGTTGAATAGATGGTTGAGGTTTTCGGGGTTTTTCTTCCATTCTTTTGTTTCTTTCAGGTCTTGTAGTCGGTATACTAGCTGGATTGTGTCTTCTGCTTGCCCCATCCATGATCTTCCTCGTCCTAGACGGCTGCCTTTTGGTTCTTTGACTGCGTCATGCAGTGGGTTTTGAGGGTTTTCTAATGCATTGAAGTAGGTCTTGACCTGTTCTAACTTGTTTCTGGCCTGCACTGAAGGAAGGTCAAGCAGGTATCACATGGTTTCCGTGGGCGTGTCTTTTGTTGTTCCAAGGATCAGCCTCATAGCTTCATTTTGAACTCTTTCTAATTTTAGGAGGTTGCTTTGAGATGGTGTTGTTAGCCCAAGTCCGTAGTCGATCACACTGAGGACGAGTGATTGGTATAGCAGGAAGAGGTGGCGTTGTTCAATACCTTTGGTTGCCATTGCTTTTAAGACTGAATGGCCCTTTTTGCATTTGAGAACAGTATTTTCTGTATGTTTTCTGAAGGTCAGCATCCTGTCGAAGTGTATTCCTAGGTAGCATAAGCATTCGGTTTTCTCGATCTGAATCCCGTCAAACGACACAGGTGGTGGCGATTTGCTCGCGGTTCTGTTGTTGAGGGTGCACAGCAATGATTGGGCTTTCGCTGGATTGATGGAAGATCCTGTGTCTTTCCACCATTGAGCAATATTGTTTAGTTGTTTCTGGACGGCTTTAGTTCTTTCCTGAGCATCTGTCGAAGTTTTGAAGACCAGGCCATAATCCGCAAGAGTAAGCACCCGAGCTATTCCGTTGTTGTTTAAGTCTGCAAGGCCCTTCGTGTAGACATTGTAGAGGACAGGAGAGAGCGGAGACCCTTGTGGCAGTCCCATGGATAGTTTAGAAGGTGCAGACATCCAATCTCAAAGGCATAGGACGACGGTTCTTTCCTGAAGCGCTGCTGCTATCCATCTTGTCAGTGTCAAACTTACTCCATACCTTAGTAGCAGCTTCATGAGGTGCGCAAACTGGACTTTATTGTAGGCATCTTCAAGGTCGATTGCTACTGCTAGTGTTTCTTCTTTTCTTTGAAATCCTTCATACACCTCATATGCAAAAGCAGCTGTATTTTCCCATGTGGACTTGCCTGTTCTGTAACCACCTTGATTTGAAGGGAGAATGTGCCTGTGTTCAAGATCCCTTGCAAGTTTCCTGGCTATCATGCGTTCCATGAGCTTTCCAGCAATGTTTTGCATGGTTAGGATCCGTTAGCCGCTTACCTGACGATGATCCTTTCCTGGTTTTGGTATGGGTTTTAAGAAGCTGTGTGTCCAGTCCTCCGGCACATGTCCATTGTGGAAACTGTTTTGATATAGGTTGAAAAGTTTGCTTCTGTCTTCTTTCGATAGCTCCTTGATGTCCGAGTAGCGAACTTTGTCTGGGCCAGGAGCCGATTCTTTCTTGCATTTAGCTATTGCTTCGTTTAGATAATCTGTTGTCAAGTCATCATCGGGTCCAGTCTGCATAAGGGTTTGGTTTAACTCCTCAACATATTTCTTTTTCTCATCTAAGTTTCTTTGATCGCTCTGTTGTATGAAACGTTTGAGCAGGGCGGATCCTTTTTCTTCGTTTGTCTTAAGCTTGGTTCTGTCAGTGTCTAACATGTCTGGGGTTGTTGTTGTGCACGTTTTCCCTTCCATGCGACGATAAAATTGCCAGAACTCTGTCAATGTTGTGTCATAACTGAGTGCCTCGCAAAACTGTTTCCACTTGTCATTTTTGGCCTCTTGAGCAATGACTTCAAACAGTTTAGTTTTTTCTTTCATTTCTGTTTCAATATCTTTGTCCGGAGAAGGTTTTGTTCTTTCCAAGTAGTCTTCGTTTAACGATGCGCACCCTGAAGATCCTGTAATCCATGCTAGCGTTCAGTGGGTTATGGAAACAAGAACATACCAGCATGCACACTGCCGAAAATGAGTATGGCTACTTACATGACAGGGTAAATAAACAAAAAGGTCAAACATGTAAACTGTTACATGCCTGTCTGGGTGTGTATGTGTGCGTGCCTAAAATCTGATTGGATAACACAGGAAACGGATGATGAGCACCCAACGGCAGCCGTCAGTCGGCTCTACCCAGGAAGACAGCCTGTTGTGCAAATGACCCCGGATTTGTAAAGCGCTTAGAGCTTCGTCTCCGACCGAGGATAGGCGCAACATAAGTATCCATGATATCATCATCATGAAGATGTGTTGGTTGTCGGATGCTGCGTCTTTTTTTAATCTTTTTTTTCAATTTATCAGTGAAGACTCACAGATTCCTCTAGGTCTGTTGGTCGTGTGTCAGAAGTCTTGGTCTCTACAAATGGTTTTCCCGTCCACTCTGCGATGTTGTCAATTCATCGATTTGTTGTTGGCGTTGTTGTTGGTGTTGTTGGTGTGGTGTTGGTGGTGTTGTTGGTGTGTTGTTGGTGGTGTTGTTTTCCTTTTCGTCATGCTCCCTCAACAGCTCTGGGAGCATTGTATCAGCAAGGCCATCAAATCTTGTTTCGTGGGACATACAAATGGCAGTTTTTTTCATACGACAAGTCTTGGATAAGTCACATCTGGCGGAGCCCATCCCCTTGCAGATCAGATCTTCCTGCTGGGTTCGCTGCCCACAAGAGGCAGGCTGGATTTGGTGACATGGTGCACCAGTAGCAGAGGATCACCTCCACCTGTCCAGTACACACACACACACACTCTCTCTCTCTCAACACACACACACACACACACGCGCGCGCGCGCGCATATATATATATATATATATATATATATATATATGATATGTGTGTGTGTGTGTGTGTGTGTGTGTGTGTGTCTGTGTGTATATATATACCTATTCTGTTGTTTCTTTGGCTGGTCAGTTGTTTCACAAGCAGCGCACAAATTAAGGACACCCAGCAACTGAT
>JAAQRG010293217.1:0-14503 GCA_011634625.1 Babylonia areolata | reverse complement strand
GTGTGCGCGTGCGTGCGTGCGTGCGTGTGTGTGTGTGTGTGTGTGTGTGTGTGTGTGTGTGTGTGTGTGTGTGAGTGTGTGTGTGTGTGTGATTCCGTGTGCATGTGTGTATATGCATGCGTATATGTGTGTGTGCGGGCGTGCATGTGCGTTTGCTTTTGTTTTTGTGTTTGTGTGTTTGCGTCTCTCTCTCTCTCTCTCTCTCTCTCCGTGTCTCTCTCTTTCTGTCTCTGTGTGTGTCTCTATGTGTCTCTCTGTCTCTCTGTGTCTCTCTGTCTCTCTCTCTCTTTGTCTGTCTCTGTCTCTCTCCTCTCTCTCTCTCTGTTTTATGCGATAGAACTTAAGAAAAGGGGAAACACACACACACACACACACACACACACACACACACACACACACACACACAATGGTAAGTTGATGCCAAACTCGACTCGACAGATGTTCAGTTGAGTGAGTTAACCTATCCTCTGGTGTAACTTGTGAGCAGACCCTAATTCTCAGAAGCTATCTACGTAATTTACTGACATGCATTCTGTCTGAGGGCTGGATGTAAAAAGAAAAGAAGAAAAAAAAAAAGACCAAAAAATCGCAGTTGTGCTTTCTTCACTACCGTCGTGAATTTTTCTTCCTTCATGGGCTGCAACTCCCATGTTCACTCGTATGTAAACGAGTGGGATTTTTTACGTGTATGACCGTTTTTACACCGCCATGTAGGCAGCCATACTCCGTTTTGGGGGGTTATGCATGGCTGGGTATGTTCTTGTTTCCATAGCCCATCGAACGCTGACATAGATTACAGGATCTTTAACGTGCGTATTTGATCTTCTGCTCAGAAGGGGGTTCTGGCACAAGCAGGTCTGCACATATGTTGAACTGGGAGATCGGAAAAATCTCCACTCTTTTACCCACCAGACGACGTTATCGAGATTCGAACCCGAGACTCTCAGATTGAAAGTCCAGCGCTTAAGCCACTCGGCTATTGCACCCGTGAAAAAAATCGTTTTGTTTCGTTTCTTACAGGTTATGATTATATCACGGTATATTACTATGCTGTATACACTATATTTCGAAACGTGCTCTTGTGTACATCTTTTCGTAAAAGAGATGAGAGAAACTCTCTCTCTCTCTCTCTCTCTCTCTCTCTGTGTGTGTGTGTGTGTGTGTGTGTGTGTGTGTGTGTGTGTGAGGGACGGACGGACGGAGGGAGAGAAAGAGAGAACGAGAGAGAGAGAGAGAGAGAGAGAGAGAGAGAGAGCGAGTGAGAGAAGGAGGAAGAGAACGAACGAACGAACGAATGTTTTATTCAGATAAGGCCAGAGCCCCTTACTGAAGGGGGAATCATTGATAAATAATAATTACAAAATGACATGACACAGTAAATAGACAATTCAAATCAACCAAAAATTGTTAGCACAATATCAACCATATCACCCAAAATAGTCAACACAAATATTCAACAACATTCACGAGATAACTGTACTTAGTCTCTTCAATCCTTCATATATATATATGGCCAAGTTATGCAGAGTACATTCCTGTCTTGAAGACATGAGTAAACTGAACCTAAAATTAGACGGATCTCTATAATATTTCGGTTGAATAAGTTTTGTCTAAGGTCACACAAAGCAGGGCAACATAACAAAAAATGCAATTCATCTTCTTTACCCGAACTGCATAATCGGCATGTATACATGGGTTCATTTAGAATGCTATACCTAAAACTATGAGAAGCAATACTAGAAATACCAAATCTAAATTTTGTCAGTGTACATTTTATACATCTGTTCAGTCCTAACTTAATGTATGGCTCAATCACATGTGATGTTTTAAAAAGTCTAAACTGTGCGAATCTATCACTAGTTTGTATATGATCATGCCAGTCTTGCCACCTGCAATCAATAATACGTTGTCTGAAACACTTTAAGAAACCTGCAATATCTTCCACCCCTTGATTATCCCATACAAATGCAAAGCCATATGTATTTAAACACTGACGAACACTCGTTGCCCAAGTCTTCTTACCATTATTATCCAAACTATATAACATTTTATATGCTTTAAATGGATATCTGTTTCCATTCATTCTAGTCAACTTTAGCCAATATTTAATACATTTTATATAAGAATTTAGATAAATAGGGTATCTCCCAGTTCGCCATAAACAAGATCATTTGGAGTTCGATTGTCTACATTAAGAAAACGTTTCAATGCAAACAAGTGCACTTTTTCTGTTACTATCCTATTTTCCAGTCCCCAGATTTCTGCTCCATACTGTAATATTGGCTGAACTTGCGAATCAAATAATCTAACAAATACACTAAAAGAACTACAGTCTACTTTATACAAAATATGAAGAATCAAAATAACTGCTTTTTTTGCTTTATTCGCAATGTCTTGACATGCAAAGTTGAAACTAAGTCTTGTTGAAAAATAAATCCCAAGATATTTATATGCGTTTACGACAATTATTCTTTCACTTCCATATGACCATCTTTCATTTCTTGCCAAATACCCTCCCTTACGAAAAACAACAATATTTGTTTTATCCATATTTACTTTTAGCTGTAAATTAGTTGCAGCAGTGTATAAACTGTTAAGTTGTCGCTGTAAACCAACTGTTGTTATAGACAGCAGAATCATGTCGTCAGCAAAAAGTAAAACAAACAGTTCAATCAAATCGAAAGTAACACCATGTTGACCATTTTGCATAATTTCTAACGCTAGTTCATTAATAAAAAGTGAAAACAAGACAGGGCTACAGACATCCCCTTGCTTAACCCCACGAATACAATTCACACAATCTGATAATTTTGCCCCCGATCTCACTCTCGCTTTCACTTCATTATACATACTTTTCACACAAAGATACAGCTTACCACTGATTCCATTTTTCAACAAAACAGGCCATAAAAGTTTTCTAGAAATAGAATCGAAAGCCTTTTCAAAGTCAACAAAAGCAACATACAATTTTCTATTATTTGCAAACTGTTTTTGTATTGCGGCCATTAAAGTAAATATATGGTCAATAGTTGAATAGCCTTTTTTAAAACCAGCTTGATATTCTCCAATTATGTTATTCTGTGTTATCCATTCTTGTAGTCTATTGTTAATAATGGAACTGTATAACTTACTACTAATATCACTTAAAGAAATGCCTCTATAGTTGTTTACATTGTTAATATCACCTTTCTTAAACAATGGCATAATTATTGATTCTGTCCAATTGCTTGGATAGATTCCATTATCAAACAAATAATTAAACAGCTTCACCAGGAAACTAACAGTCGTCTCACCAGAATGTTTGAAAAATTCACCAATCAGTCCATCAGGGCCAGCAGATTTACCATTTTTTAATCTTCTAATCGCTAATAAGACTTCTTCGTGAGATATAGGTCTATCTAGTGTATAATTATCCCCTACATTTACTATATTCATGTTTTCAGTTACTTCCCCCTCGTCACCATCTTCATTTTCTAACACTTTTTGAAATGTTCGAACCATTCTTGAATAGAAATATCATTTAAAGGTTGTACTTTCTTTTTTGAGATCTTTTGTACTGTGTCCCAAAATTCCTTTTGACTTTTAACAGAATCTAAGCAATACGTAACTATCTCCACACCCCCTCTCTCTCTTTCACCTCTCTCTCGCCCCTCTCTCTCCACACCCCCCTCTCTCTGTCTTCACCTCTCTCTCTTCATCCCCCTATCTCTTTTCTCTCTCTTCACCCCCCTCTCTCTCTTCACCTCTCTCCCCCCCCCCTCTCTCTCTTCACCACCCTTTTTCTCTTTCTTCAAGCCCCCCTCTCTCTCTCTTCACCCCCCCCTCTCTCTCTTCATCCCCCTATCTCTTTTTCTCTCTCTTCACCCCCTCTCTCTCTTCCTCTCTCCCCCTCTCTCTCCTCCCACCTTTTCTCTTTCTTCAACCCCCTCTCTCTCTTCACCCCCCTCTCTCTCTTCACCCTGCCCCCCGTCTCTCTCTTCACCACCCCTCTCTCTTTCTTCAATCCCCCTCTCTTCAACCCCCGTCTCTCTCTTCACCACCCCTCTCTCTTTCAGTCCCCCTCTCTCTCTCTTCACCCCCTCTCTCTCTTTCCTATGCATTTTCAGCACGACTCCACTCTGTCTCTCTTCACCCCCCCTCTCTCTTTCTCTCTCTCTTCAGCCCACCCTCCCCTCTCTCTCTCTCCTATGCTTCATCCTTCTCCCGAGTTTTGTCCCCCGTCATAACATACTTTATGCTGAAGAGGGAAGGTGGAAGGGAGAGTGGTGGCAGAACGGATCGGACGCTCATCCGCCAATACACTGTACGTGAGGGTGAGGTGGGTTCGAATCCCGCTCTCACCCCTTCTCCAAAGTTTGACTGGAAAAATCAAACTGAGCGTCTAGTCATTCGGATGAGACGATAAACCGAGATCCCGTGTGCAGCACGCTTTTGGCGCACTGAAAAAGAACCCGGGGCAACAAAACGTGTTGTTCTCTGGCAGAATTCTTATGAAGAACTCCACTCTGATAGGTACACACAAACATATAAACAAGCACTCAAGGCCTGACTAAGCGCGTTGGGAGACGCTGCTGGTCAGTCATCTGCCTGCCTAGCAGATGTGATGTAGCGTATATGGATTTGTCCGAACGCAGTGACTCCTCCTTGAGGAACTGAAACTGAAACTTTATGTTGAAGAGGGCCTAGGAGAAAAAAAAAACCCAAAAAACATTAGCGATGCACATCAACATGCTGAGACATCTTGCTTTCGGATGGGCGGTGTCATATTAGGATTGCTCCTCATACAGATGGGGTGTGTGTGGAGGGATTGGGGGGGATGTGGGTGACTGGGGGGTGTTTATTGTTGAGGTGTGGCAATGCGGAGCAAGTGTCTGGACCTTCAAGATCAGAGGACATGAGACAGACCAGTCGTGAACAGAGGACCAGCACAGAGAGACCCGGTATGTCTGCAGGGGGCATTATGAACGGTGAAAAAGTCCCCGGGTGACATTTCCAGCGGTCAAATTGTCCCCTGGTGACGTTTCCGGGGTGGGGGACAGTCTGGGATACTACACTGGCAGTGGTTTAGGAGACGTGGAGACAGGTGTGAAAGTTGTTTTTTCTTTAAGATCTTTTATTTATTTATTATTATATTATTTTTAGGGGCAGCTCAGTACACTACAGAAGGTGGTAGACATGGCAACGCTGTAGACAGCACTCCTGAGATAATGCTTCCATCTTTCATGGGCATTTACACTAGGCGGACCCAGAAGAGATTACTCCAGCACACGTGCAAATTCGTCCACTTTCTCGGGCTGTATCAAGAGACCATCAAGTCTGCGGTTAAATGTGTGTCTGCAGGAGAATCTACTGAGGCAAGGCAAGCTGCCTGAGGGTAAGCAGTATCCAGTATTCAGGAACACCCGAGTCTGCCTGCAGGTCTCCAAACCCAAATTTGTCCTTACTACCTGCCATGGGTGACTGCCATGGGTGACTGCCCACGAAGCAGAGGTAAATATGGCGGATCTTTATGTAGCGTCGTTTTTGTTGAGGGAAAACAGGCGTGCTTTGCGGATAACACATGTTTTGCTAACTCTTTACAACGGTCTGAACTGTGACATCAATACTCTTGTATGCATGTGAATCGTGGACCTTAACAGCTGAAATAGAAAAGAGAATACAGTCCACTGAGATGAGATGCTTTCGAAGACTCCTGGGCATCTCCTACAAAGATCATATCACGAACGAAGAAGTTCGAAACAGAATCAGGCAAGTCATTGGGCCCTACGAAGACCTGTTGACCTTGGTCAAGAGACGCAAGCTCAAATGGTATCACGAGATCATCAGGGCTTGCCAAGACATTCCTGCAGGGCACAGTGCAAGGGGGGGAGAAGGAGAGGCAGACAGAGGAAGAGATGGAAGGACAACATCCCAGAATGGACGGGCTTGAGGTTGAGCGATACAGTCAGGAGGTCAGAAAACCGAGAGGATTGGAGGATGCTGGTTGCCGGATCACCTGTGGCGCCCCAATGGTCCACAAAACTACGGGATAGGTGAGGTCTGAGTTTCAGTTTCAGTTTCAGTTTCAGTAGCTCAAGGAGGCGTCACTGCGTTCGGACAAATCCATATACGCTACACCACATCTGCCAAGCAGATGCCTGACCAGCAGCGTAACCCAACGCGCTTAGTCAGGCCTTGAGAAAAAAAAAAGAAAAAAGGAGGTGAGGTCTGAACTGTAGTGGGGTGAGAAGAGCCTGCAGTAGGGAATAACCAGGAGGGTTAGCTGCCTGAGTGCACCGTGAGTGTCTTGAAGATGAAGGTAAACTGTACCCACGGAGCTCTTCCGTGTCAAGTGTAACTTGCCTCAGGGCAAAATGAAGTTTTGTCTTGAATATGGTCCCAGATTGCTTGACTAGCTTGTGTCAGTGCAAAGTCAATGCCTTCCTTTCTCGTGCGGTACAAACTTATCTGCTCGCAAGTTCACTTTCTGGGTGCACACCAAGAAGTGGTTAGCCTCTTTCTCTTCTTCTCTCTCCCCTCACCCCAAACAAAAACAAACGAAATAACAACAAAAAACAACAACATTAAAACAAAAAAGTAAAAGAAAATAAGAACCAACCAAACAACAAAACAACAAACAAACAACAAACAAACAAAAAAGCAAACAAAATACTTGTGATTAGATTTGAACCTTCAAACTCCCAATCGTCAATTCCAGGAGATAACCACTACTGCTTCCTGGCTGATTGCTGTGAACTGCTTCGCTTGCATTGCAGCATTTGAATATATTGTTTTGCACTCTCTCTGTCTCTCACCCACACCCTCTGTTGTACTCTCTCTCTGTGTCTCCCTCACCCAGTCCTTCTCTCTCTCTCTCTCTCTCTCCTTTCTGTTCATTACTAAGACAAATTGCCCAGCGGGCAATCTTAGAAGAACGTGGCGAAACCCCATCTTCTCTGATTGTCGACCTGGAAAGACAAATCTCACATCGGAACAATCTCATTTCACCAAAACAATCCCATTAGGGAACAGGAGAAACGGAAAAAAACCCCCCAAAAAACAGAAAACTAGAATGCAAAAGAGAGGAGGAGTAGGTGGAATGCTCGGAGACTCGAAGAAGAAGAAGAAGAAGAGAAGGAGAGAAGGAGGACGAGGAGGAGGAAAAGAAGAAGGAGGAGGAGGAAAAAGAAGAAGAAGAAGAGGAGGGGGAGGAAGAAGAAGTAGAAGAGAAGAAGAAGATGAGGGGGAAAAAGAAGAAAAAAAGAGAAGAGGACGAGGAGGAGGAAAAGAAGAAGAGGAAGAAGAAGGAAGAGGAGGAGGAAAAAGAAGAAGAGAAGGAGGAGGAAGAAGAAGAAGGAGGATGAGGAGGAGGAGAAGGAGGAAAAAGAAGAAAAAGAAGAAGAAGAAGAACAAGAACAACAACAACAAGTGCAATTCCAATCTGGTCATCAGTGGAGCCACACTCAATGCCCAACTTGCTGATGATAGCCTCTGGACTCTGACACTGTCAATCATGCTATATATGGGATATATGGGGGGCGGGGTGAAAGATGCAGGGGGTGGGGGAGAGGGGATAGAGGAGGAGTGGAGAGGGAGAATGAATCAGAACTGGAAGGGAGAAAGAAGGAGGAGGAGCAGGCGGGTGCGGGAGAAAGACGAAAAGAAGAGAAGTGGAAAATAAGGATGAAGGGTTCGGCGAGGTGGGAGGTAGGGTTGTTTTGAGGGTTAAACAAACATGAAGCCACACACACACACACACACACACACACACACACATACAGACACACACACACGCGCGCGCGCGCGCGTACGCACGTATGCGCGCATACACAAACTCCCACAAGTGCCCGCGAGCGAGCGAGCGAGACAGCAAGCGGTAGAGTGATTAGGGGAGGAGAGAAATGAAGACTGATGAATACTGACATACATGCCGTGGCAGAAGAGGTTATAATCTAACATACACAGACCGACAGACAAATAGGTAGACGGGCATTATAGACTTGAGAAGGAGGGAGAAAGCGAGAGAGAGAGAGAGAGAGGGAGATAGAGAGATAATGAGAGTGTCATCATCAGTCAGATGTGGACATGTCAATGTCTGGAGTCTGCAATTACAGGTGTGTGGCCATGGAGAAAAATGATGTCATGGGTGGTGGACTCTAGGACGGTGAAAAGGGACAATGACCAGCCACTGTGTTAGAGCGCTGAGAGTGATGGACTGATATATAGATAGCTAGATAGGGAGATAGATAGGGAGATAGATAGATAGATAGAGCACTGAGAGTGATGGACTGATATATAGATAGCTAGATAGGGAGATAGATAGATAGGGAGATAGATAGACAGATAGAGCATTGAGAGTGATGAACTAATATATAGATAGATAGATAGGGAGATAGATAGACAGATAGAGCATTGAGAGTGATGAACTGATATATAGATAGATAGATAGGGAGATAGATAGACAGATAGAGCATTGAGAGTGATGAACTGATATATAGATAGATAGATAGGGAGATAGATAGACAGATAGAGCACTGAGAGTGATGGACTGATATATAGATAGATAGATAGATAGATAGGGAGATAGATAGACAGATAGAGCATTGAGAGTGATGAACTGATATATAGATAGCTAGATAGGGAGATAGATAGACAGATAGAGCATTGAGAGTGATGAACTGATATATAGATAGCTAGATAGGGAGATAGATAGAGCATTGAGAGTGATGAACTGATATATAGATAGATAGATAGGGAGATAGATAGACAGATAGAGCATTGAGAGTGATGAACTGATATATAGATAGATAGATAGGGAGATAGATAGACAGATAGAGCATTGAGAGTGATGAACTGATATATAGATAGATAGATAGGGAGATAGATAGACAGATAGAGCATTGAGAGTGATGAACTGATATATAGATAGATAGATAGGGAGATAGATAGACAGATAGAGCATTGAGAGTGATGAACTGATATATAGATAGATAGATAGGGAGATAGATAGACAGATAGAGCACTGAGAGTGATGGACTGATATATAGATAGATAGATAGATAGATAGGGAGATAGATAGACAGATAGAGCATTGAGAGTGATGAACTGATATATAGATAGCTAGATAGGGAGATAGATAGACAGATAGAGCATTGAGAGTGATGAACTGATATATAGATAGCTAGATAGGGAGATAGATAGACAGATAGAGCATTGAGAGTGATGAACTGATATATAGATAGCTAGATAGGGAGATAGATAGATAGACAGAGCACTGAGAGTGATGGACTGATATATAGATAGCGAGATAGCTAGATAGGGAGATAGACAGATAGAGCATTGAGAGTGATGGACTGATATATAGATAGCTAGCTAGATAGGGAGATAGATAGATAGACAGATAGGTAGATGGGTAGAGCGTGGGGAGTGGTGGACTGACAGATAGTATCAGTATCAGTAGCTCAAGGAAGCGTCACTGCGTTCGGACAAATCCATATACTCTACACCACATCTGCTAAGCAGATGCCTGTCCAGCAGCGTAACCCAATGCACTTAGGCCTTGAGAAAAAAACTGAAGTAAATGAATGTAAAAAAACCCAAAAAAACCAAAACAGATAGTAAATAGATAGGTCGGTAGATTGACAAATAGATAAAATAGATAGGTAGAGCATGGAGAGTAATGGACTAACAGACAGATAGATAGATAGACAGATAGAAGAAGAAGAAGAGAAGAAGAAGAAGAAAGATTTAGGCCATAGTACCTCATAAAGGGGTACCTGAACAATAAACACAATACGAGGATATATAAACTATGAACACAAGACTATGAAACAGCTATATCTCTAAATCTATAAGCCTTAGAAAAAACAAAAAACAACAACAACAACAACAAAAAAACAACAAAAAACAAAAAAAAACAGGGAAAGATTACGTATAACACCAGGTTCTGCGCATGTGATCAACACACTTGGTTTTAACAGACAAGGATCTCTGCAACATTTTTTAATGGAGAGAGAGAGAGGAAAGGGAGAGAGAGAGAGAGAGAGAGAGAGAGAGCTGACCATTAAAACAGAGACAGAATTAGACAGAGAGAGAGAGAGAGAGAGGGAGAGAAAGAGAGAGACAGAGAGAGAGAGAGAGAGAGAGAGAGCGAGCGAGCTGACCATTAAAACAGACAGAATTAGAGAGAGACAGCACAGACACAGATACAGACATACACACACACACACACACACACACACACACACATATATATATATATACAGAGAGAGAGAGAGAGAGAGAGAGAGAGAGAGAGAGACACATACACAGCCGACCATCACCAAACGCATCATGACATGTAATAGTCTACCAGTGACAGACCCACTTCCTGCGTGTCCATTGATCACATCATGGCAAGTGGCGACCCGCCTGAATGTTTTATAACAGGTGTGTGGCCATGAGGGGGTGGGGTGGGGGTTGCGGAGGTGGGGGGATGGGGGCCATTGGCAGTGCAGGCCAGGGGAGTCACTGACCATCCACTGTGTTGGGGCATGAAGAGAGAGAGAGAGAGAGAGAGAGAGAGATGTGGGGGGGGCCTGGGGGCGGGGGCATGGAGATTCAAGATTCAAAAACTTTATTACTCAAGGATAAAGATTTTAGGCATTGCCTAGTCTTCCAATCTGTCCTTGTGACAGCAAAAACAGTAACGATAAGACATAATAATACCAATAGTAAATACTACTACTACTACTACTATTACTACTACTAATTATGATACTAATCAACGCACCATCATCATCATTATAAAAGAATAATGAAGGGAACACAGTCACACACTCACACCCACCCACCCACACACATATGCACGCACTCATCTCCAAACACACACACACCCTTATGCATATACATATTCAGTTGCACATATACACACATGCATGCATATGTCTACATGTACATACATATATGTATGCATATGCATACCTAGACATAATTAGGTATCAAATTATATTGTAGCACATTACAAATCATATTGCAGTACAATAGCAGATACTGAAAAAAGAAAAGAAAAAAAGTAAAGGGGTTATTAAGACTGTCAAATTAATCACCACACAGAATACAGGAAAGAGGCACGACTGAAATGAAAAATATGTAAACAGAGCAGAGAAACCTAGTTTTATCACTGTACATATACAACAGTGATGATAAATCTGATGCTGATGTGTCAGGCAGCAACATCCAATCAATAGCGTGCATGTAATACATGTAAATCACAGTTCCAAACATAATTATCTGAACCATAACGTTCTGTTGCCCTTCGAACAAATTCACTGAGGTACGGTGGTGACATGTGGTTGTGTACTTTAAACCTGAGGACCATTCTATTGTATTCAAATTGCTTGTACAGTGGTAATATTTCCAGTTTTGTTAATTTCTCATCTGTTGATAGTGAGTGGTCGGGTAGAATAAGTTTAGCTGCTCGTCTATGTAATGAGTTAATTTTTTGAGCTGATTGTGACTGGCATTGCTCCAGACTGTAGATGCATAATTGACATGAGAGTGACAGTGTGCCCCGAAGAATAATGTTCGGGTTGGAGCATCGACAGAATATCTAAGTTTATTGAGTAAGAACAGATTGCGAGCTACCTGTTTGCAGACATGGTTAATATGAGCTTGCCAGTTTAGTTCTTTATCAATTATTACCCCAAGAACGCGGTGCTCACAAACGTGTTCAACTGAGTTCTTGTTTACCTCAAGTTTTAGAGTGAGAGGCTTACGTTGGTATTTTTGTCTGGATGTCAGTGCCATACTTTTTGTCTCATGTGGTTAAGTTCCATGTGATTCTGGTAACACCAGTCTGAGACATCATTTATTCCCTGTTGTAGCGATGATTATACAAGATCGATGTTGGCGTCACTACATTGAAGAAAACTGTCATCAGCAAACAGATCGCAGATGACGTTGCCAGGTGATATGTGTATCGGCAAGTCGTTTATATAAATGTAAAATAGTAGAGGTCCAAGAATAGAGCCTTGTGGTACACCATGATATACATGACCTTCAGAAGAATACGTGCCATTTAAGTAATTACGCTTTGTTCTGTTTTCCAGGTAAGATAGGAAGAATGAGACAACTGACTGGTTTTAAGTGTACTCATTTAATATGTTTATCAGTACTTCGTGATCCACAAGATAAAAGGCCTTCTTGAAATCGAGGAAAACTGTTCCATTGCAGATAACCACGTGTCAAAAAGTCAGGTTAAGGCTGTGTTACAGGAGTGATAACGGCGAAAACCGGACTGAAGGGGATGAAAGAGGCTGCATTGCTCCATATGTTTCATAAGGTGTTTGTGGACGTGCTTTTCGAGAGGCTTGGAAACAACGGATAGTAGGGATATTGGTCTAAAGTTGAGATCTGTAGTATCTTTTGGCTTTGGCAGTGGGATTACTTTAGCTGTTTTTAGCGCAGCAGGAACGTTGTTCTGTTCAATGCACAAATTGTAAACATACGTAAGGGAGTCCACTATGTAGGGCAAAGCAAGTTTGATAACAGATGCGTTTAAATTGTCTGGGCCCATTGCCTTCTTATTCTTTAGATTTGAGATTAAGGATCCAACTTCATGAACAGCAAGTGGGGGGATAGTGAATGATTCAGTAGATTTAAGACGTTCTTGACAAAATGTTTGTAACGTCTGGGGGGGTTATATAATTATATAATATTCTGAAGGAAGGTAGTTTATAGATGCCTGTGCTGACTGAGCTGTTTTTAGAAAATGGTCACTGAGTGAATCCGTTGTCCACATAGTTGCGACAGCATTTGTTTTCTTCTTAGACTGATCTGTAATTTCATTAACAGCACGCCATAGTGTTGCTGTGTCTCTGTTGTTGTTGATAAGGTTCTTAAAATGATCTGACTTTGCTTGTTTAACTAAATCACACACTTTATTTCTTTGCTTTCTGTATTCGGTCTCCATTCCAACAGCTATTAAAACATCTCTTAATGTCATAGCTATGATGAGATCTTGCGTCAACCAGTTCGGAAGTGTTTTGTGTTTTACTCTCCTCGTCCGAAGAGGAGCATGTCTGTCAACAACTACAAGAAAAATTTCATACCATACTGTTAATGCTTGAGTGGGATCTGCAGTCATGAATACTTTATAGAAGGATGCCAAGCTCAAATCACGAAAAAATGCAGCGGAATTGAAATTTTTGAAAGAGCGGTATTGGATCGTTGTGTGTCCCTTGATTTGTTTCCGAGGAAGTTTACAAGACCATGCACAGATAACCGGACAATGGTCACTGATGCTTTTTTTGGACACTGTTATATTGTGGACCAGATCTTTGTTATTTGTGTAAAATATGGTCGAGTAGTGTGGATGACGTCTTCGTGATTCTGGTTGCACTGTGAATGAGTTGATGCAAACCAAAGAGAGTAGTAGTTGATTCCCATGCGGGTTGTGGTTTAAACAGATTAATGTTGAAATCTCCTAGCAAAATGATATTTTGTTTATGTTTATAAACATTGTCCATCATTTGTACAAAGTCATCATATCAAGGGAATCTAGCTGAGGGATTTCTATACAGAAAGCCTACAAGGAGAGGACGGGTGGACTTTGAAGGTTTGACCTGTAACCACATGCATTCCATATTGTTGGTTTCTAGGTCAGGTCGTCTTTTTGTAAACTGGGAAATGCTTTGACGAATGTATATCCCTAATCCTGTTTCACCATACTGATTTCCATCACGGCGAAGGAAATCATAGTTAGGTATGGATAAAGCCTTGTTGCTGAATCGGAAATCAAAACGTGTTTCACTGAGCCCAAGTATATGAATAGGAGGAGAATCATTCAGGAGCATGCAGACATCGTGAAGCTTATTGTACAAATGATAAACATTCAGGTGTCCAAGCCGTAATCCTTTCTCATTAGTAGACCAATCAGACTGTTGCGCATCAGTACCCATAGTGTAGATTAATAGTAAGGAGTATTTGACAAAACTATATACCTGTGGGGGGAAAGCACAAAAGGAAAAAAAAGTAAGATAATCACAAAAAATGAACGTAAATCGAGCAAATGTCTGTTTTCGGCCTTAGCTTGGGCAGGGCAGTACTGACAACACCGCAGGATAGCGTTCACCAG
Source organism: Babylonia areolata (assembly GCA_011634625.1). Lineage (NCBI taxonomy): Eukaryota > Metazoa > Mollusca > Gastropoda > Neogastropoda > Buccinidae > Babylonia > Babylonia areolata. Next base: position 408 of record JAAQRG010293217.1, on the reverse strand, counting down.
TCAGACACAATCCTGTATCTAGCAAACGGCAAGCAAGCAAGCAGATAGAAAACTTCAACAACAAAAACCGAGGCACAGCACAGTCAGAGAATCGCGGCACAGGACAGTCAGAGAACTGCGGCACAGCACAGTCAGAGAAACGCGGCACAATTCTCTGAGGCACAACACGGTCAGAGAACTGCGGCACAGCACAGTCAAAGAACCGCGGCACAGCACAGTCAAAGAACCGCGGCACAGCAGAGAATTAAAGAACCGCGGCACAGCACAGTCAGGGAACCACTGCCCAGCACATGCACACAATTAAAGAACCGCGGCACAGCATACAAGTAAAAAACCCGCGGCACAGCACACAATTAAAGAAGGAGAGAGAGGGAGAGACAGAGAGAGAGAGAGAGAGAGAGAGAGAGA
>JAAQRG010293207.1:0-14525 GCA_011634625.1 Babylonia areolata | reverse complement strand
ATCGATTTGCCTGGAAGCTTTTGATGTTCTGTGAAGTCGTCTGCTTCGTGCGACTTTGCATGCGCGCACCTTTGTTTTCCTTTGCAAGGAGAGCCGGAATAAAAACGACACAGAACTCGCTGTGGAAATTACCGATCTTGATTAAAAATTCTTTTTACATTTATATCAGTGGAAACGATGATGTCGCCATTCTTCAGAATATATCGGTTATCTTATTAATTTATTTTGTTGTTGTTGTTATTATTATTTTGTTTTTTCCGGTTATTTGGTTTTCATTTTTACTGTTTCACCAGCCAATAATATATTGCACAAATATCAGTCGAGGAGTTTTTTCTCTTAATTTTTTTAACCTAAAATAAATCTAGATAGATACTTAAATTCACAAACATTGTCTGAGAAAAATAGGATAACCATGCGATCTAAAGGAGTCTGTCGATTCACTGCAGAATCGTAAGATGGCTGCGCCCTTGTCACATACCCTTTCGTAAGCAACGTCTGCGCAAATAGTCAAGGTAGGCGTTCCTGATGCCCATCTTCAGTATTCCTTCTGCATTATGTGCATGATTGTTCTCAGCAAGATTGAGGCAATGTTTTATTTCGTCTCTTTTTTGGGATTGGGAACGAAATATACAAAATGAAAATCGAAAATCAGTTCATCAACTTCTGCTTACAACTTTGGATGTTTCGTAACATTGGTCTTTCTCACTTATGTATTAATTATTAACTATTATACCACAATACATAAGTAAAACATCTTTTGCGTCCTTAATTCAGGTGCCTCCGGCAAGTTGTGCGCATTGCCTCATTTGACAATAAATAAGTTTTATTTCCGAGTAAATCATAGTCAACCCTATCGTTTGTGTTGGACTGGGAAAAAAAAGGTGCTATGCATTTCGTTACCTTGGGGAGGCCTCGCATGAATATGTGTTTAGGCACATAGTTTTTGTTAGTGATAAGGGCCTACTACTAGTACTAGCCTCTCGTCAGTTCTCTTCTAACTTAAGTATGCCAGTAACGATCAACTAAAAAGAAGAAATCAGTGGGCTCACGCTTCTATTCTGATCTGGAAAAGAGTTTGTTTTTTTTGTTGTTGTTTTTCTTTATTGTCGTCTATCTTCAGTTTGAATAACTGAGAAAATGATTTGAGTTTCAAGGTGTCAATATACATGTGCAAACTGATCCATGTACACAAACAACACTGCTTCTGCTGTGGAACTGTGTGTCTGAAACTAGTGAAAGACATGGTGCTTGCTTCCAAAGTGACAGCAAAGTCATCCTCTGACAGGCCCTTGACTGAAGACTGGGGCTTCATGATGGGATAACCTGTCTAGGTTAGAAACCCCTGAAAGTGTCTCATTGGAAAGACAGTGCTTGAGAAGGAATGCCCATTTGTAACCACAGCAGTGGTTGTGTGTTGAGGCTGAAAGGGTCATGCAGGGAAGACCAAGTGCAGAAAGTGCTTTCCAATGCCAGTTATTTGAGATGTCGGTGCTGGATCTCTGTTCAAGCAAGGTGATGGGCCGAACTAACGGGCTTGAATGCGGCATCTGCTTTGCTGGTACGAGTGGGCAGAAAGGTGCGCCCATTTTTAACAGAGCTGCACAAATAATCGGAGTATGATTGATGAGACAAGTTAGAGCTGGTCAGGGTTTATAGTAAATTATACTTTTTACTTTATGAATTATAACAGTCACCACAGACATCTTCTAGACTTAACTTATCAACTAGGTGTTACTGTTTTATGGGCGTTTGTTTTGGACATTTAAATTTTTTATGTGATTTTGTGATCAGTGCAAGTGCTTAAATTGTTGTCCTGTTTAGATAGTTCTGAATAGCCTTTTTATAAATTTTCAGTATGAAAAGTATTAAATTAGTTGGGGTTTTTTTTGCAGATGTGTTCCTTTTAAAATGAGAATGACTTAATAAATCAGGCTTTGAAATGACCAAACAAAATGTGTGCAGGATGGTGCTGGTTGTGGCTGAATTCCCAAAGATGTCATTAAGTCTGGCAGCTAGAATATGTGTCCGCCACATGTCCACATCTGTGCGTGAGAAGCGGAGGAGAGCAATGCTGGAGAAAATCATCCGTGTTGACCATGCTGGAGAGTTTGGGGCACACAGAATTTATGAAGGACAAATGGCAGTTTTGGGCAAGACCCCTGTTGGCCCCACATTGAAGGTTCTTGTTTGCATTTGTCACTGTTACTGCTAGTTGCAAACACCATTATTATTGTGATAGGGCTCATGGTTTAATTGCATAAGATAGATTGTTAGATTGGTTGTTTATCGTGTCTACCTAAGTCTTGAATTACACAAGATATATATATATATATATATATGACCACGCCAAAATTCTTAGCATTTCTGTTTTCTTCTCTTTTGGTTGACATGAGCAGTCCACAATATTTGATTTGCCTTAAAGGTGAAATGAGCTGAACAGCGAAAAAGACAACACACACAACTAACTCTAGTTTTCTGGTTCGTATTATACCATGGATTTTCCTATTGTTTTTTTTTGTTGTTGTTGTTGTTGTTGTTGTTGTTTTTGTTTTTTAGAATTACTTGGATGTAAAAACAATCATCCTGGTTCACATTATACCATGAAGTCTCCCATTATTCTTTTTTGAATTAAAATTGATTTTTACAAGCAACCTTTTTCCCTACCAATACCAGTTACTTCCCTTACGTTGTGAATTGGATAACTATCTTATGTTTCATTTGTCCTGCTAATTCTTTCTCTGGTCATTGCAGGAAATGCATGAACAAGAACTTGAGCATAAAGCTGCTTTTGACAAGTTGATGTCTGACAACCGTGTTCGGCCGACTGTCTTGCTTCCTTTATGGAACCTTGCTGGATTTGCTCTGGGTCAGTTATGTGTGTGTGTGTGTGTGTGTATGTGTGTGTGTGTTTGTGTGTGTGTGCAGATGAAAGTCTTTATGGTAAGGAGGTAAACCATGAAATGTTCTTATGCACATAATTCACACATACACTCGCATGCACACACACATGTACACCGAGGTACATATGAGTATATGGACTTTCTCCAGCATGGTTGCCCTATGTCACAGGAGCTGGCACTGCTTTGATTGGGAAGGAGGCAGCTATGGCCTGCACAGTGGCTGTGGAAACTGCCATTGGAGATCACTACAACAGGTCAGTTAATTGCTTGTTGGGGGGGGGAGGGGGGGTTGGATTGCTACAGTCAGCAGATCGTTTTATTGCTTGTGCAAGGTTCTTATAAAAATGTTTTCTTGTGGATATGTAAAAGCAAAGTAGTGTTTGCATGTTTGGGTGTATGTATGCATTTCTGCAAAATCACTTGCCCTCAAACACACTTTCTCTCTTTTTCACATATAATACATGTATATGCACTTGTGCATGCACACATGTGTGTACACACACACGCACAGACGCTCACACACACAAACACACACACACTCTCTCTCTCTCTCTAAGATACTGGTACTTGATCATGGCCAGTTGATATTGATTGCTCATGTTTTAAGATATACAATGCCTGGTATAAGTTATTTGGCCCCCTTTTTTGGTGAGGTTTTCTGAGACAATTTAGATCAGTATTAATTTATGTTATTATTATTATTATTATGAGCATTTATGCATAATCTTGACAATAAGCACTAGGTGTTTACAAATAGAACACATATGTAAATATCTAAAAGGAAAATTGAACACAAGATACCAAACATTAATAAGAATTATTGATCTCCCCCCCTACACACATCCACACCCACAATACACGCAAGCACATGTGCACGCACACACACCAGTCATAGCACACAATCGTAATACACGATCAAAAATACAACCAACAAATTATGAAACTATCAAAACTCATGACACTGAATGGTCAAATTTCTGGCTCCTAGTGTTTAAACAATTAAAATACTGGGTAAGTTGGTGTACTTCATCTGTTCATACGTCATGGATCTTTACCAAACATAAGACATGGAATATTTCTGATACATTTGTGTGATAAGCTGTTGTGTTGTATTGTGCTATGCTACTTTTTAGTCATAACAGATTAAGGTTAAAACTGTGTTTTAAAGTTCCTGTAGCCTTTTAGTTTTACGGCCATCGAGGCAGTGAATTCTTATCCACTGTCAGTAGTGCTTGGTATAGGCAAGCGGGGCCCAGTCCTCATCATGGATCTTTACCAAATATAAGACATGGAATATTTCTGATACATTTGTGTGATAAGCTATTGTGTTTTATTGTGCTATGCTACTTTTTAGTCACAACAGATTAAGGTTAAAACTGTGTTTTAAAGTTCCTGTAGCCTTTTATGGCCATCGAGGCAGTGAATTCATATCCACTGTCAGTGGTGCTTGGTATAGGCAAGCGGGGCCCAGTCCTCTCCTTCTGCCTTTGTCACCTTCCCCAACCGGTCTGGTACTTCAGAGTAAAGTGTCTATGCCAAGGAAGCAACAACATACCGTAACAGGGCCTTGAACCCTGAATGCTTATGAACACTGGATCAGAAGTCCAATGCCTAACTGATTCTGCCATGCTGCCTCCCCACAACAGATCACTCAGTGTGAAATTCGGGTTGCTCTTCCCAGGGAGAGCGCTGCTGCCTCCCCACAACAGATCACTCAGTGTGAAATTAGGGTTGCTCTTCCCAGGGAGAGCTCTGCTGCCTCCCCACAACAGATCACTCAATGTGAAATTCAGGTTGCTCTTCCCAGGTAGAGTGTGTCACCACTGTACAGCACCACCACACCCTTTTTTCTTCCTTTCCTTTTTTGTCGTTTGCAAGTTTTCAACTATTGAAAGTGTCGGGGACAAACCTATTGTTGCCATGGGTTCTTTTATGTGCAGTAAGTGCATGCTGCATACATTGCCATAGTTATTCATCTCATCTGAAAATCTGAAATATGCTTCAGTTAATTTTTGTGTGATCCAGAATAATTTCACAGGATACTTTAACTTGTAAACAAATGTAACATCAGATTTGCCCAACTTGTGCAATACAAACGGATGTCATTATGATTTACATTCTCCCTTTTTTAATGATCAGTTTTGATGACTGAGTCTGTTTGTTTTTGTTTGTTTGTTTCTTTGGTCAGGCTTAAAATGAATAAGAAAAAAAAGAAAAAAAGAAAATTAAATTAGGACACTGGATTTTTTGTTGTTGTTTTTGTTGTTGTTGTTTTTTTGTTGTTTTTTGTTTTTTGTTTTAGATGTCTATTTGTCTGGCTGGCTTTGTTTTTGTTTGTAATTGGTTTTTGTTTGTTCGGTTCATTATACTGTGATTTTTATTTCCCTTTTCCTATAGAGACAAACTCAAAAATGAATCAGAATGGGATTTCTGTTTTCAGCCAGATCAGAGAATTGATGGAAGATGACCCGGAGCTTCACAAAGAGCTTCTGAAGGTGAATAAGTTGTTGATTGGCAAGACTGGTAGGGATGAATGTTGTTTCTTAAAATGTGTTGTGCTGTTTATTGTCTTTTTTCCCCTCCATCTTCTACCCAACACATTTTCTTTCCCTAATTGATTGCGATAGGCATCTTTGTTTTACAATGGCTGTGTAATGTAACATGTTTGTGTGGAAAAACAGAATAAGCAGATCCACATTTATAAGACCTGTACATTTTCAGCTAAATTTATTGTGAGGTTTAATTTTGAAAGGGAATAGAAGAGTCCTCAATGAGTCTGTGGCCTTTGCATTAGGATACCATGTTTTCTTTGGCAATGATGATGTTAACTAAAATTTTAGTGAAAAAGTGACCTGTCCACAAATCTTCCAGTTTTCCTTGAACACTGAAAAAAGTATTTGCTTTTTGTAATTTAAGTGTCAAATGTAATAACTCTTTGTTGAATTTAGAAAGAATGAATTTTTTGGTACTTGTACATTCATACATTATACTTTTAGTGTTGTTCATCAGTATTTGTTGTGCATACCGTGTACACAAATTTTGAGTAAATATGACTTAAAGCTTTTCTGTATATTATGTGTCTCTCAGAAGTTGAAGAAGTTCCGAGATGAGGAACTTGAACATCTTGACACAGGTCTTCAGCATGATGCAGAGAAGGTAAAGTGACATATATCTAACGTTTTTTTTGTTGTTGTTGAAAGTGTGTTTGAGAACATTAATAATTTTTTGTCAGATATGGCTCTGTCATGTACATAAAGTATTTCTTTGACAGTATGGTGTTTGTTTTAATAATGATACTGCATGTTGACACATAGAGAAACACACATGCTTGGTCATGCTTGTGTCTACATTCATATGCACACACACACGGACACATACACACATATATGCACACACACGCACACACACACGCACACAGTCTCTCTCTCACACACACACACCCAAATTATAATATGAATTAGCTGTTTCATTTTCTTTCAGTAATAGGCTCTGAGATGACTTTCTGTTGGATACCATCATTTTGTTCTGTATATCATATTGAGAAGGTTGACATAGGCTTCAAGAGAGGAGCAAACAGCTCATCAGACCTAAATGACACCTTCTTCTGTATTTACAAGAATGTTATCCTCTAGTTGAGAGCATTGCTTTGAATGATATAAAACAAAACCTTTTTACAATATGTAAGTAATCACAGAAAATTTGACATTATCACAGTTAATATTCAGTTCAGCATTAGTTGAAAAAGAAAGAAGTCTCTTTTGAATAGAGGGAATACTAAGCCCTTGAAAACGAAATATACCAGGAAAGTATTGTGCATATGTGGACAGTAAATCACAAACATGTATTGTTGAATAAAAGAGTTCATTTCTATACTTACCACCAACACAGTTAAGAATATTTGATTCTTCATCCTTGACTTACAGAATTTTTGTTTGCTTAAATCCAAATGTTCAGTAGGCAGTCTATATGCAATAACATTTTTTAAAAAAATGTATACAATGATAAGTACCTAGCACCTAATCAAATAAATTTTGCTCAAAGTGCTTCACAATACAATAGTTCCTAGTAATCAATGTCAGACTGTTTGTATTTATATATCAGTTGATTGTTTCATTAGTTACTTTATTTCACCAAATTTCCTTGCCATTTTTAGTTATCTTTATCACATACATGTAACACACACACACACAAACACACACACACACACACACACACACACACACACACACACACACACATAGCTCACATATATTTTTGTTGTTGAATATTTGGTGAGTCTTTCAGTCACAGTGTATTGTCTTTAGAAATTTATGCTTGTTCTTTTTAGACTTTATTTCAGAACTTTTTTTAACATTACTTTTTAATCAGATTGTGTTGTCTTTGACAATTCTTTTGCTTTTTGCTTAAGTTTTTTTTTGTTTTTTGTGGTTTTTTGTGGTTTTTTGTTTTGTTTTGTTTGGTACATGTATAAAATAAATGGTGAAAACACAGGGAAAGAGAAAACTGAGTGTGTCCTTTGATTTGTTTCAGGCTCCTTTCTACAGTGTGTTGAGTCAGGTGATAAAGACTGGCTGTACTGGGGCTATCTGGTTGTCAGAGAGGATATAACTGTCTGTTGGATGTGTCTTGTAGCACTCTGATGATGCGATGGCGCATTGGCCCATGTGTGAGATAGCATTTTGTGACTGTCAGCAGGATTTTCTGGTGTTGGTGTGGATGTAGTGTTTGTGTATGTATGTGTGTTTGGTGATGGTGCAAGTGTGTGTATGCATGTGTGGATGCGTGTGTGTGTTACACTGGAGCTGCAGTCTGTTACAGTTAGACTGTCATTTGTCATACACAAAGTTAGATTTATGTTCAAATTATTACATCTGAAAAGAAGCATATTAGTTTTATTTATTATTAGGCATAATGATAATTATGTGTGTCTGTTTATGGTTTCATGATGTGAGTTGAAGGAAAATAAAGACATACAGGTTAAGCTCCTGACTTTTGTTGAATTGACCAACTGTCTGTCTTTATATATTCATAAATGCATTAACCATTTCTCAAATTTGGTGACTTTCGTTAAGTGTGTTCATCTGCTCAACGTAAAATTTTGGTGACTTTTTATTCAGTACACAATTTACAGAAAAAATATCAGTCATTGCCAGCGTTGTTGACAATGTGACTGAATGCATTTCACATAAAATGAGTACACTGCAATGAATTTTTGCTAAATTATGCCATTATTTCATGCTGATAGTATGTTATCAGGTTGGTCTGAATCGGAGAGACAGATAGACTGGTATGGAAATGAAATGATAAAGCTTTGAGTGTGTGTTTAGGATGTATTATGTTTGTTCCTTATGTACATGAAACTTTTGCAAAAAATATAGGAATTCATTAAGCTTAATTTACAGCAAATGTCACCCGGATGTTTTTACCAAAGGTCAGCCTAAAACTGTTAAGGGGAGAAATCAGTTGCATAGGAAAAAATTGATTTGATGGCATTTTGTGGACTAAAAGGCTTTTTCCTCAGCTTTGACCAAGTAATAGTGTGTCAAATGTATTGCTAATATCTGTCTTGACACAGATTTGTACCAATGTGTCAGAATGATAATGAAACCAGAAGTATGATGTTTGTGACAGTGAAAACAAATGAAATTTTGATATGAATCAAATTTTAACCCTTTTGCTGCCAGGAAAATAAGAGTTAAGTGAAATCTGTTTGCCAGGGTTTTTTCACAAAAAAATGGGTATAAATTATTTTAAAAATTCTGTGCTCTTTGTTATTAGAGAAAGATCCATGAAAGTGTATATTTTCTGAAAGGTAAATGAATAAAGAATACAAGACACATGATGTTTTCCCATTTTATATATTTTTAGTGACATGTTGTTTTGAAATCAGTGTTTTGTTTTTTGTCACATTTTCAACTTGTTCATTACAAACATTAGTCAGGTCAGGTAATTTGCACTAAAATATACTTTCTGGACAAATGGATATCTGCACACAAAAAATCATACTAGAACAACCACAATTAAAAAAAAGAAAAAAAAGATAGATACACAATGCATTGTGACTTCTCCAAGTGATAATATGAATGTGAGGCCATGCCCCCTCAGTCTCCACCCCCTTCCTCTTCACCCCTATTACCCAGTCACTTTATCCAGTCACACTGTGTCCTGCTGATAATTCAGTCACTGTCTGTCGTCTGCTACAGCTGTACAGCCGGCATTACTCACTGATAGTAGTATCTTGGCCACTCTCTTGATTGCTCCCTTTATTTTCTATCAAATCGTCCTATAAATGTTCATCCCTGTCATCATCTTCAAATTTACGCTTCAATTCTTTCTGAGCATCAGCTAAAGAAAGCAATCTTGGTTGATTTAGTTTGCCACGATCGCATGTCTTGATCACGGCATCAGTCCGACATTTTGTCGAGCGAGCAAGGAGAGGAGTCAGGCAAACACTGTGGCCAGTAACCCAACCAAAACTTTAAAATAAAGGACTGCCTCATGACGTAGATGGTGTTTCTAGCTATGAATAGAATCTAGAAAGATTCTCCAAACTAAAGCGACCAGTATTTTTGTCAGCAAACTGAATGCAAACCAGGGAAAAGTCCAAATTTTTCGATGACGAGTTATCTCGTCATTGTGGCGGTGAAGCATACATGCTTGCGATGATGAGTTATCTCATCATATAGGCAGCCTTGGGGTTAAACAGCTAACAAATAACAATTAAACAAAATGATTGGCATGGAGATCTGGTGTGCAGTGCTGTATGGAGTGCCATTTGATAATGAGTGATGAGATATTGTGCATGAGACACAATATGGTGCACAAGGTGACTGTGCAAAGTTCCTGGTACAGTATGGTGCGCTTTGTGATGTGGTGCATGATGCATAATTTGATATGTTGCACTGTGCAAGACTGTGTGCAAGATTAATGTAGTGCATGATACCATGTGTAGTGTGATATAGTTTGGGGTGTGGTTCAGTTTGGCACTCATTGCGATGTGATGCATATGTGTGTTTGGACTGGACAACTGGTGCGTACTCAGGCATGCATGCACCCCCATCCCCCTCACACACATGCACATGCACACACACACACACACACACACAAAACCATGGCCACCACCACCACCACTACTCACCACTATCACCACCATCTTTCCTCCCCAACCGCATTGCACACAGTACCACACCATTCAAGAACTGATAACACAGTTTGGAAAATGGGAGTGGTTTATTTCATGAAGGAACGCCGTTGACAACAACATACACCATTAGGCAACTGTACAGGTTTCTTTTCTTCTTTCTTCTTTGTTTTTTGGTTTTGTTTTATGATTTCTTGGTCACTCTGAATGATAATATAAACACATACAATCTATATAAATAACAGAATGTTTTGAAGCATCAACACTTGAGGAATTAACTCACAATACTATCATTATGACAACTCCAGTCATGTGAAAAGTGGCAGGGATTTTTTGTTTCTTTTGTATACTGTTCAGACACGCATCATGTGCTTGCACACATGCACACAAGTACTCACAAACACAGACACACACACACACACACACAAAAGAGCGAGAGAAAGAGTAACACATGTACTCGCACACACACACACGAGAGAGAGTTAAGAACTGGTTTGTGAAGATCCTGTTTCTCAGGATATCAGTCAGGATATCAGTCTAAGAAAAAAAGTTTTTTTGAGAAATTTTAACATGGATTCAAATTTCTCCCCCTTGTTTGTTTGTTTTGTTTTTTCATTTAGCATCTAGAAATATATTATCTTTTACTGTTTGTCAGCTGTAGTGTTAAGGCTTCAAACTGTCTGTGATGTGATGTGTTTTTTCTTTCTTCCTCCTTATTGTTCATATCTGAATTTGTATCTGTCATTTATTTTGTTTCTTTCTAAGTCTAGATTAACCCCCAGCATCCTCCCCCCACTCCCCTGCCCCCAGAAAAAACAAAATAAAAAACAACAGCAACAAACAAAAACTACGTAACACCCCAGCATTGTTGACTTAATCTTTTCACTGAAGCGCAGAAAATAATATTCATTCATTTTTAAATTCAATCATTCTGTCTCATCAGTTACCCACAGAAAATAATATTAATTCATTCTTACATTTATTCCTTCTCTCTATCTCATTTGGGAGTGCATCCTCCGCTGTCTTCGCTCAGCCTTCTAACCTCCCCTTCCCTCATCTGTGCACTTACAGATTAACACAAGACTTGATGACTATGTCAACACTGTCATCAAGAGTTTCGACACATGACATGTTATTCACCTAAACTTGCATTTCCCCCAAAGCCATTGAAAGCATATACAGTATTTTCGGGCACAGAACATGTACCTATGCCTCCACCAGTTTTTAAGTACCCACATTTTACCAAACTGCATTTTCAATCGCTTTGAACAATCGAGGTGTAGAAATAAATGCATCTTTCTTTTGGAACCTGCCTTTGACAAATGTTATTTAGTTTTGCCACTCTCTGTGTATTTTGCTGGTTATTAATCCAGTATTTGACAGTACTGAGACTAAAATACCAGGATTGTCTTGGTTGGTTTGTGAACCAGTGTTTTCTTTTTCCTGACTATTTTCTGAGGATGTCCTGGCTGATCCAAACATTGAGACCTGTGAATGTGGTGTATTAAAATGTGTCTGAAAGAAACCTCTCTTTCTCTCTCTCTCTCTTTCTCTCTCAAGAGCGGAAACACATGCACTCTATACACACACACACACACACACACACACACGGATGCACATTATTATATACTTCAAATCAAAATAACAGACCATAGGCACAACACATCAATAAATAATCAAACCATCAAATCAATCTTTTATACATGAAACTTAGAGGAATTCAATATACCCAACATGTCCAATATTTTCAAATACACACACGGTTCAGTATCACAAAAAGATATACTGTACAAATCATTCCAAACAGAATATTCTTTACCTTATGAAGAGTCGCATAATTTATGCTTGATATACTAATGTTCATGCTGCACAACAGCTCAGAATAAGTCACAGAATAAATGGTTCCACCTACATCTGTAAGCAGTCGTAACTGACTGCCAGTTTAAAGCCTGAAATACACAAAACTAAAGGACTGTCACTGTCATATGGAACTTCTATGATTACATGCATTGGGTGGGTATGGGGGTGAATCAACAAATCAATCTAGTTAGGAATCATTTTTTCTCTATTTTGTTCCATTTGAGACCACTGGCAGTAATCCATCTACAGCTGAGTTTCCATATCTAAATGGCATGATTTCAAGAACAAACTTGGTCAAACAGTTTATAAACAGCTGTTCATAAAACTAGAAAAAACCATCTGACAAGGAAATTCCTGACAAGTCCAAAAACCTTCACTTAAGACAATGGAAAGATTGAAAACTTATGGATGAAGTTGCATAATATACATATGTGTTGTTTTTTTAATTTCAAATGTACATGTTCTGCATTCAGATGTTTTTCTGAAGGAAGCAAACATCCCTCTTAAACGCGTAGTTTATTTTAATGCATCTGAAAGGAAGACACAAGAAAAGTAAAAAGCTTCTTAATCTACGTCTTTGAAAACATTTTGAATTGTATTTCATCAAGTACCTTAGTTGATTAGGGTCATATTTAGAAAAAGAGAAAACAAGCAAAAACAGATTAAACCTTCCTCCCACTTCCCAATCCTCCATCCCAAGCTAGCTGTTTCCTATCCGCAACAAACATACACAGCTCACCACACAATTCAGTTCGTCTCATACAGATTGTGATTCTACATAATTTACTTTTTTCATTTCTGCATTTTCATTTTTGAAAAGCTTTGACGTGTTTTTCACAGATCCTATAGTACTGCATTACATAACAGGACTTCCAGAAACTTAACTGATGGGTCAACAGTGAAACTTGTTCCAAAGGCTTTTTCTGTTTGTTGTGGAGCATTGACTGGAAGTTTCTGGATGAGAAAAATCACAAAACTTATCACACACACACACACACATGCACACATACACACACAGTGTAAACGTACATGTACACAATAATATGTTCTAGAGAAAATTTGCTTTCTTCAATTTCCAGAAATGTTAGTTTTCATCCCACTACCAAACAGTGTGGAGGACATAACGAAAACAAACTATGGAGAGAGAAATATATATATATGTTCATCACATGGGAAAGAACATCTCGCAGTCACATGATGTTACAAAATTAGTTTCCCTGTTCCAGTGTAACTTCAGGCATCAGTGTGACTTCTACCAGGCATCTGTTCCCTAAACCTTTTCTTCTTCTTTAAGAAGGTGTGATGTAGCATGTATCGATCAATCTACATGCTTTTACGCCTCCTTGAAACAAAAACTGACACTGACTTCTTTTGTTTTGCAGCATAATTGTTATTTCTGAATTATGGTGACTCTCTCTCTCTTTCTCTCTCTCATACACACACACACACACACACATACACACACACACACACACACACACACTGACACGCCGGCAAACACACACACACACACACACACACACACACACACACACACACTCGTCTAATATCACTTACTGTGAAAAGACGTTAAACTAAATAACGAATGAACACACACACACACACACACACACCAGTCTTGAAAATGAAACTAAAAGACTTCCAAAAGAGCTTATCAGTTTCACAGTTTTGACTCTACCTGACGCTTGGCTTGAACTGAACTTCCACCCTCACACCAGCCCCTTTAAGTTAAATATCACCAAGAATAAAGAGATGTAACATCAAACAAACAGTCAACCTAGTGTTACCATAAAATATGATACAATTTGATAGTGTAAGAATTTCAATTAATGTGTCAGAAGATAATTGTCTCCATATGTTACTTGATTAAACTAATCAATTTATTATTTTCACCATTGCAGGATTTAAAGTTTTGGTTTGTCAGCAGAATGATGGTGATGATATTGATAATAATAATAATGATGATGTACAAAAAAAAAAAGAAAAGAAAAAAAAGAGTTTGATTTACCAGTATGATTATGATCTTACTACATTTTTTATTCCAAACAAGTGGGTACTCTCTCTCTCCACACCAGTAGTAAAGGAATGGGGTTCCCCCTGTAAATCATATAAACTAGCCATAATTTTTTCTTCTTTTTTCTTTTCAGTTGTTTTCATTTTTAAAACAAACAAACATGAGAGACGCAGAATGTAATGGGACAAACTCTGGATTTTTCATGATCTTCCTCAATTTCTTCTTTAATTTCATCTTTTTCTACAGTTTCTTCTTCTTCTTATACTACTACTAATTCTTCTTCTCCTTCTTCTCTTTCCATTATCTGAGAGAGAAAAAATGTAATACAAACCAGACTGCAAATTGAAAATCATCGTTCCCCAGCACATTTGATTGACTACATCATGTATATAGCCAAGTCAGTTTCCATAACCATTAAAGAAAATGAAATTACTGAGTTGGGTCACGTTTTCAAGCTCAAATGATATTGAGAAGATGATATCACCTGAAGAAATTTGGTGATTACATATAAAAACATTTTACCAAAAATTAATGGGCCTGTGCTTATCAAGGGAGATAAAAGACGATAACCTGGACGACAGGGACCCTTGAATTTCATCCCTTGAATCTC